>JAYMTF010003158.1:0-15966 GCA_036897485.1 Pelargonium nanum | reverse complement strand
GTTATGGATGCTTGAGGGCATCGTTCAAACCGAAGGAGAGGGTCTTCCCAGTGCCTTTGGTTTCAGTTTTCTTGACGTCTTGACTAAGATTGCCTATGGGGTTTATGGTTATTTAAGATTGTTTTGGTTTACTTCTCTAGTTATTTGTGTTAACTTGCTTAGAATTAATTTTGGTTTCTATTTGGTTAAGATTTATGTTTCGTTATTTGTACTGTTTTCTTTGAATTAATGGAGTAACATTTTCCCTTCAAAAAAAATAAATAATCATAATTAAACACTAACAAAAATGCATCGCATTTAATAATCGAGTTGATGTGTCGTCTTCATATTGGTTTTGCCTCAAATAATAAATTAGGTGAGTTACAATTATACAGATGGAGCTATTTTTGAGGATTTGAACCGTGTTGGAGCTGGCTTGATTGTACGAAACTGGGCTGGTCGTAGTTATGGTGGGGGTCGGCGGTCTTGGGCCGGTTCTTTGCCGGTTAAGGAAGTAGAAGCTATGGCTATTCGGGAAGCGGTTCAATGAGTTTGTGAGCGAGGTTGACTTGATGTCATTATATAATCAGATGCAGCTTCAGTTATTTCTGTCATTCAGACCGGAAGGGAGGGTGGCACCAGTACCTTTGGTTTGTTGATTTCAGATATTCGTGATTTATTAGATTATTTCATTAGAATAGATTTCAATTATGTTAGTCGGTTTGCGAATCAAGTTGCCCATGTTCTTGCTAGGTCCTCGAGTTATTTGTCTGATATTTCGATGTGGGTTAGCAGCTCCATCTATTGTTTGGTTCCATTTTGGATGATGATCTTTGATTAATATATAAGATCCTTTGAATTCATAAAAAGTGGTGAGTTACAATTGATATTTTTATCTGTCTCTATTTTCACCATGTTAATCATTTAATTTTGTAAACATTTCGTACTTCACGTATAATAGACAAGAGCACAATGTAAATATGAATATAACGATTATTTACTTAAAATGTTTTACGTATAACGCATCTTGTTACATATTTTAAACTTTAATTAGAAGCTTCCCTTACCTAATTTGTATACAAAATAAGTTTAAATTTGTAATTTTGGCAATATCACCCGAAGCATTGGTATTGATTATTTATCAAGAAAAAAAATAAAAACAAATAGAATAAACAGTAGTCCGTCTCGCAAGCCAACCCTTACCTTTGCACTTATCCACGTTACGAGAACGAGAAGAGAGGCAAGTGGGTCTCACTCCCACTGTCGGTTACAATATTTTATTATACAAACTCCTTTTTTAATCATTGTGATTCAAATCTAATTATTTATCAATACTAATTTAATCCCATCACATGTGACATGTCAACTATAAATTATCTCTCCCTCCTCATATATATAATCATTCTCGTATGCTTCGAATAATGAAATTAATTACACATCACATTTTAATTATTTGATAAATAAAAATTGTATGTCAAAATATCAATGTAGTCATATTTTTATTTGACAAATAATTTGACCCAGCAAATATAAAGGAAGAAAATGGTTTTTTGAATAGTATTTTTAATTATTTTTTTGAATGTTTGAATTACATAATGGAAGTCAATTTGTAGGCTTTGTTCTAACAGTTTAATTACAGTTTTACATATATTTGAAGAGTTGTGATTTTCTGACATTACAGTTTGACCAGAAACCAACCTACAGATAATATAAAAATACAAAAATTATTTAATAAATACAAAAAAATGAAAATAAAATTTGAAATGTTAATTTGAAGGCCTAAATGACCCGAGATGCCTAAAATATTAAAAGACCACACAACGTATTAGTGTGTCTTGATCATAACTTGTTTTCCTTCAATCTGTCAAATTTCACGCAATTCCAATATTGTTTTCGACTTATACAATTGTTCCTACTTCATAATTGCACATTTGTGTGTCATTTCTATGCTGTATAAACGAATTTCAATAACTACAAACTGTTGAGGTTGGGTAAAATTTCAGAGTGACGATCCCAATTATTGTTGCCAACTAGTATGGAGTGTGATTGGTCATTGGGCACAATGCTTTTGTCTCCCATCGCTGTCCACTTTACAATCATCCAGTTTTGACAACAAGCAGGAGCTTTTATATACTCACACCAAACAGGCCCTTTACCTTTGCCGCAACCGGACGTGAACTTGTTCCCGATATTATTTCATTTGATTTAATTCCTCATTTCGCGTCCGCCCATTTCACGTTAGGTGTGTGGCGGCACTATAAATACATCCCCTGACGGACCGTTAAGACCCGAAGACAGAGGAAGAGAGAAATAACGAAGCCAAGCTCACCGGGTCGACGACTCTGTTTCTGTCTGTCGCGACTCGCCTGAATTGGATACCGGAGCTCCTCTTTTGGTTCACTCCGGCTATTGATCTGGTGGGCTACAAGGTATTGCTTTTCTGATTTCCTATTATTCTTCAATGCCATTCACTCTTGTTTGCCGGATCTGTTGTTCAATTGATGATTTCTGGCGTTTCTTAGCATTTTTCGGTTACCTTCTTTGTGGTTTCGTGGTTAATCTCGCCGTGAATTTGACAATGTAGTGTTGATGTTGATTTTATTGGGATTGGGATTGGGATTTTACATCGAATCCATTTTACTCTGTTTTCTTCGTTGATCAGGCTTTTCTTTTCTCTCTCATTTTTGGGAGAACTTGCAAAAATTTCCTCATGCATTTTAGATCTGCCATTTTAATAGCTTTCTTCTGCAATTTGTTCACTTAGACGTGTAAGTTCTTATGTAAATCACAGTTGTTACTACCAATCTTTTGTGCTATGGTCATTATGGCCAATCAATACTTTTGTAGATGAAAGGATTGTGACAAAATAAATGTCCTTTTGAGTTTCTTGTCTCTATTCACCAGAAAATTCCATTTCTTACCTGTCTAATCATTACCTACAACCATTGTTTGTCTACCAATTATGTTAAGACACACATGTTTGTTATGAGTGACACTTTAAATTAAACCCAGCCTCCAAATGTTTGACAGAAGGCTTTTATTTATTTAATTTATATTAATAGTTTCTGCAGAATATGTGTCATATTAATGTCACTGCATAGCAGAAATGAAGCTGAATTGAGTTGAATGGTGAGGGTATTATGATCTGTAGATGAAAGGATTTGTCAAAACTGAGTTTGATTGTAGAGCATTTACAATACATAATAAATTTGCTCTGAAAATGTTGTATTCTATTATTATTACAGTCTTTATGCTATTTACTCATCTCACTCAGTCTTGGGAGAAGCATCAAAGCAGATATTTACTGCTTCAAATTATATAGTTACCAAAAGTTATGCAAAATGACCAAACAAGAAACACACAGCCTTAGTCAATTTCTTATTTGGACTAAGGCTCTTGAGGCACTCAAGTCTGGTAAAACATCCCTTTCAATAAAAGAAGATAAGTAGTTAAACTATGAAGACCTAGCAACTAAATTTTGATATGGCCTTTATACCCCATATGAGATGACTGATCATAAAATCTAATGGAGATGATCGGGGGCATAGCTGGAGTTTGTTTCGTAATCTTTCGGTTGCTTCTTCATCCTAGCTTTGAAGTGTTGGTTCCTTTCTTTGAGTAGTGTTAATGTAATAAACTTGTTTGTATTCTTTTTTCTGCATCTAGTGGATTTTTTATAATTTGATTCAACACTTGTTAACTCAAGTTCAATAGCTTCACATTAGGAATTGAACACGAACTCCATCACCAATAGATGTAAAATGTCATTGTAGAGTGCCATAGGACTTCATCCTTCTTTGAGCATGGAGATATAAAAGAGAATATGATGCATCTGCTAAACATGTCCTAGATCATTTTTGTGGTTTGTATGCTAACTGTGAGATTCACAGGAAGAACAGTGGGCAGATCAAGATGAAGGCACTTATTCTTGTAGGGGGGTTCGGAACACGGTTGAGGCCATTGACACTTAGTGTTCCCAAGCCACTTGTTGACTTTGCTAACAAGCCCATGATTCTACATCAGGTAACTTTATTAGCAATCTACGTCGTAGTATAGTTTATATTACATCAAAACCATGAACTGGAAGTGTCTGGCTCTCTGTGTTGCCTCTTTGATGTAAAGCTTTTGGTCATTTTTGTTATATTTGAAGAAGTATTGAAGGTTTTAAGAGAGGTTCAAGGACTTGATCATTGATCATGTATGACTAGTTGAATTAGTTTCTCATGCTATTCTCGGCAGCAATGGTTTTGGGGCTTCATGTAATGAGTTGGTATCTGTTTTTTTATTTAAATTTTATTATTATTGAACAGAGGGTAGTTACCTATGGATTAACTCTTTTAAGAAAAACCTAAACGTGTTTTCTCAATAAATATATACTGAAATATGGTACGAACATCTCAAAATTTATACTGTAGCTGCTCAGCTGCTCTCTCCTTTGGTTATGATTCAGTTTTTGTTTCTCTGTTTGTGTGTCTTGGCCATTTGGCCATGTACTGGGTGTGTTTGAATGCCCATATTGATTCAATGTTCTTTTTCCTCCCCAGATAGAGGCTCTCAAAGCTGCTGGTGTAACTGAAGTGGTTTTGGCCATCAATTACCAACCAGAGGTAAGAATGAGCTTTCTTTTCTCTTGCCACAAAGTTTTATAGTCCTGAAGGAATTGATGGAGCTGAGAAGTTTGATGAATGGCTAACGTCTTTTTCTCTCCTACAGGTCATGTTGAATTTCTTGAAGGACTTTGAGGCAAAGTTGGGTATTAAGATCACCTGCTCACAAGAGACTGAGCCACTTGGCACTGCCGGTCCTCTGGCACTGGCTAGGGACAAACTGTTGGATGCATCTGGTGAGCCATTTTTTGTCCTCAATAGTGATGTTATCAGCGAGTACCCACTCAAAGAAATGATTGCATTCCACAAAGCCCATGGAGGAGAGGCTTCCATTATGGTGACCAAGGTAATTATTAAATCCAAAATTATCTGAATATTATTTTTGTTAATTTTTTGGTAGAGCTTTTTAGCTAGAAGACATTCCAGTAACTGAAATTTACTTTGTTATTCTTCTGTAGGTGGATGAGCCTTCCAAATACGGTGTCGTGGTTATGGAAGAATCTACAGGGTCAGTTGAGAGGTTTGTTGAAAAACCAAAAATATTTGTTGGCAACAAAATCAATGCTGGAATCTACCTGTTGAGCCCATCAGTTCTTGATCGAATTGAGCTAAGGCCCACCTCTATTGAGAAAGAAGTCTTTCCGAAGATTGCGGCTGAAAAGAAACTGTTTGCAATGGTTCTGCCAGGGTTTTGGATGGATATCGGGCAGCCAAGAGATTACATTACAGGGCTAAGACTATACTTGGACTCACTGAGAAAAAGATCTTCATCTAAGTTGGCCACTGGGTCTAACATTGTTGGAAATGTTCTCGTGGATGAGACTGCCAAAATTGGCGAGGGATGCCTGATTGGTCCCGATGTTGCAATTGGCCCTGGCTGCGTTGTAGAGGCCGGAGTTAGGCTATCCCGCTGCACAGTTATGCGTGGAGTGCGCATCAAGAAGCACGCATGCATATCAAGCAGTATCATTGGGTGGCACTCAACGGTCGGGCAATGGGCCCGTGTAGAGAACATGACCATTCTGGGAGAAGATGTTCATGTTCGTGATGAAATATACAGCAATGGGGGTGTGGTTTTGCCCCACAAGGAGATCAAAACCAGCATTTTGAAGCCAGAGATTGTCATGTGAAAGAAGAAAGAAAGAAAGAGAACAAGGTATTGTTGTGTTGAGATAAGTAGAGTTCATTATTTAGTTTGTACTTTAATTTAATTTGTTTATTTCTCTTTTCCTTCCCCTACACAAAGTGTAAAAGTCAGTTGTGAGCAATGTTAAGCTTCACTTATTCATGGATCAGTGTCTGTTATGCAGAGCATAACTTGATGGTGTTGGTGTGAATTGTGTACCTTTCTAGTTCATGTAAAAAGAAATAAATTATTAATCGCTTTTATTTTGTTTCAAGATTGATTATATATGTTCTGGAGCAGTTTGATCTTCCTTGTACTCACAAAATAAGTCTCTTGTTCGAAGACAAAATTTGGTTTCTTTTCATTATTCATGCAAGTAATAATATTATTGACAATTCATATATAATTAACTTTTTTAAGAAATACACTTGTTTTGAGACAAAAATGTAAATAAAACACGACGATTGGGAGTAGTAGTTTTGTGCTTGTACATTTTGCTTATCCATAATTGCCTACAAGCTACAGCATAAGTACGAGAATGAGATGATCAGCTTATTGTCATGACACGTGAGAAACAGTCACATGTGGTGTCCAAAATCTTCACATTCGAATGGTGAGACCAGTCTTGTTCATGTGCGTCAAACACAATAAATACATATTAGAACAACTAGGTTATACTTGTATCATGAGAATAACACTGAACTGTATCAGGAAAACAAGTATATAAATATGTTGCATAATACAGAACAAACTACCCCTAAAAACATTTAGAAAATATACATTCATTTTCTCGTGACAAGCTGCACTGCATTATTAGCTTTTTAGAATAGATAGGCAGGTATAGATCATTGTCCGGAGCAAGGTGAAAATGGTCCCTTACTAGTTGTGTGGGTATTTAGTTACATCAAGAGAGAAATGTGGGACCAATTTTATTACATGGTGTGTTGAATGTTTGTGGAGCAAAATGCAACATCAATCTTGATGTGGAGCACTAATGCAATGGACCCTCACTCAATAGTTGCAGATATGGATTGATTTAGATTCTCATTCAATTATATGAGACTTATTTCAAACATTTTAAATATACTACCCTACAAACGGACCAATATTCGAATCTTATTGAAAATTTTAGACCAATGTCTCATTAATATATATAATTTGTTTATTATAATACCTTCCATCCCACTAATTCTCCAAAATTTATAATTTTATATGAACATGGTCTTTTGATTCTAGAAGCATAGTGTAATTAAAATTAATTAGCAAAGAGAAACCACTAATGAGGGCCAAGATTGCCATTCACCAAGACCACAAGGAACTAATATCAGAAAGATTAAAAAGTATGTCACCAAACTTGGACTTGGACATGGACATGGACATGATTAGGTACTCCATTCTTTTATTTTTCTTTGATTAAACTTAATCCAAGTAGCTGATTTTTAAATTTGTGTTAAATGCAGAAAACAAAATCATTTGAACTAACCTAAGTACGGCAACTTAAAAAATGACGTATGTAATGTTAATTGGTAGGTGACACGTGATTGAATTGGATGATCCCACAAAACTATTAGAGAGGATAATGGAGGAGAGAGAAGTAGTTCATGTCTTAAATAAATAAAGACTCAATTTGTGAGATGATTACAATAAATATTTGGAAACAAGCATAGTTGACACACAATCACTAAATTTATTATTTTGCATACATAACTTGTCCAAAAATAATAATTATTTTAAAACAAGTGTTCATTGTTGTTTAATCTCTATACTTTAAAACAAATTTTTTTTCTATTTTAATTTTTTTAAAGGAGAAATTAATTAGTGTGATATATTTACTGTCATGTATAATTAATATGTTAAAAATAACACTCATTGTGAGACAAAAATTTAATAACAACAGAACGTAACACTCATTTTTTTTTTGTTTTAACCATGAGGTTTTCGAAGTGGGCCGGCGATAAGCATGCGATTAGCACCTTTAAGCCATACTTCACTTAAACTAGTTCTCATTCGAGTCGGGTAGGACCACAAGGGCATCAAAACTCTCCCTAGCAAGTTTTAACGCAATTGCATACCCTAAGACTCGAACTCGAAACCTCAAGTTAAACTGAAACAATCTTAACAGTTGAACTACGCGCTTTGTGGTCGTAACACTCATTTTGAGACAGAGAGTATTTATTAACTAAAACTCTCCGAACTAAGGTATTAGATTTTATATTTAGGTAGACCAATCAACTCCTCAATCCATGCACTAACCACCTATGATATCATTAAGGTTTATTCATTTACAAATAAGTGAAATAGTTAGGTAGACCAATAAGCTCAGTCTACATGATAAAGGTTTTATCATATAAGTGATGGACTAATTTTTAAGAACTTATAAACTTCTGAAAAAACATAGAGCATTGAATCTAACCATAACTAAACAATTAAATAACAAATAATATGAGGTGTTAAGCTTACTGTTGAGTGCCTCATGATTGATATGTGGCCTCACCTATTTCCAATATTCTATTTGGAATTTAGCAATTTACCATCCAAACCAAATCTCTCAATATCATTACATCAATGGCTTTACTTGCCAATCTTTAATTTTTGCTATGTTCTTCTTATCTCATCACCCCACATGGATTCCCTTACGGAAAGCTACTTGACTATATTAAAATTTCCAATATAAAATGGCCCATATTTTTAATGTTTTGGCATTAAGTCTCGTATATGTATACAACTTTTATTAGTACCGGCCAAGAACTTGTGGCCTACCACGTGATGTCAATTGGACCGTCTTTCTTTTATCTTATTTTTGGGCCTACTTTCAAATATATAAAACATAGATCACATGAGGGCAATAAGCTAATGTTGAAAAGAAGTAGATTCGCAGGTTATGCAAAACTTCAAGACAGAAAATACCTCAACTCGAAGGTCAAGCTCCGTGATCGAAGTCTCAAGCCAATAGACGTTTTCAATTCGTTGTTGTTTCCAAGTGAGAACAAGAAACTATTGTAGCAAACGTCTCCTAGATCCTTATCACAGGCCCTTTATCCTTTTGGTTAACTTAGATTAGTTTCGATTTCTATTAGCTTTGAATATATAATGTCTTAGTATGTCCGTAATGGTTGTAATCTTACCTTATTATCTATGCAATTCTGGTTTGTATAAAAAAATAAACATACTCTACATAAGTTAAAGAATGTATATATATGCAAAGATATTGTCATTTCTAAATAGAAAACGACTACTTTATATTCATATTTGAAATACCATAAAGCAAGTAAAGTAATATTTATTTTTCTACAACTGAAACTGCTTTGCAATATACAAGTGTACATGCATGGTAATTTTCATGGAAAACTGTGGATTTTGAATTCATAATTGGTAATTTTCATGGAAAACTATGGAGTACATGCATGGAACTCCACAGTTGGAGAGTGGCCTATGTGCTAGCTCTAGTTCGGTGACTGTTACTAATGAAGCTCTTGTGGGTTGCAAGAACTTGCTGCATTCTCGTACATTTGTCTCAAGACCGTGTTTTATATATTGAAATATAGGGTGGAGAATCTAAAGTTTGAGTTAATGAATTTGATTTAGCTATTCATACAGCAGCCATAATCCAAAAGGTCACATGAGATGATACGGCAATGAGGAACCATGAAACAAATGCCAAAGCTACAGAAACTCGGAACCTGTCGCAAGGGTAATAGGGTGGTGAGCTGCAGAAATCAAAGTCCTTTGAGTACAGAACTGTAACCCCAGCTGATGAACACGCGGCTGCTAGTGATAGAAGTGCCGTCACCTGTGCATTACATATTTACATTAGTGTTTACAATACCAATTACGGTTGATTTTGTGTGCAGACTACATGGATGCATATGACTATTCTCATAGAAACTCATAATCTAAGAAAAACCAGAACTAGGCACTTAAGTATAAGTAGGCTTCTTAGCATATAACCATCACCATGTATGCAGAAAATTATACCCATATTTCTGCAACAACATGCACTTTGAAACAAGGTAGCCTATATACCAGGACCCTGATCAGAAATCTGAATTTGGATATGTTTTTAGCACTTGAAAACCTAGTTCAGCAATTTTGCATACAACTAGAGATGTTCTTGAACAATTAAATAGTTGTGCAGTGTTTTAGAAATAAGACAGGTTCATTGTGATGGTTTTTGGGTGCAAAAGTTGTAGATACACAATGAAACCTCTCTTTTTACCACACACACACCCAAAAAAAAAAACAGATCTTTATCAGAAATACAGGAAAAACAAAGATTGTGGAAGCAACATGCTCAAACTGAAAGCATAGTAGAGAGACACAGCATTAACTGAGGAAGCATGCTGACCATACAAAAATTTGTTAAGAGTATATGCTTGTTTGATTGTCTGGTTGAGGCTACATGAACACCAAACGAAATATAGTAAACCATACCTATGACTGTACATAGGGGTTGATGGTCTAAAGAAAGAAACTTATGTAGCCAATCCTATAAGTTAAGTTCAATGTTTTATATAGACAAAACCTCCATGTTTCGTTTAAGTAGTTCCCAACAGAAAGACTTTTAAGGCAAAAACTGCAGATGAGATGAAAAACGTGTATTGCAAATATTTGGATGGCTCGAAAGAAAATTTAGCTCTAAATTTTTTTGGTGTCCATGTGAAACTCATAGTGTTGGCTTCCAAAGATCAGAAGACCCTGAGTAAAAGGTGAACTCTAAGAAAACAGTATCATTTGAATCCCTAAATGTTTTCTATGAATAAATATTCTAGCGATACCATGAACAAATGCGCATGCGAGTAAAATAACATTAAAAAGAAGTAAGGCATAAGTAAATTTACCCAATCTCCAACAACAAATAGGCTCACTAGGACAGGATTTTGAAGGTTTCTCTTTAATCGCAAAGCATGCAAATCAAGGCATGCAAGTCCAAAACTCCAAAATACTTGAAGTCCCATTGATGCAATTAAATAGCTGTATTCAATAAACACAAATCAATTTTGACAAATACAGCAATTGATAAGTATATTTAAATCATTTGACCATTTACGGCAAAAGCCACAGAAGTATGATATCAAATTCCAAGCACATTATTAGGAGTACAAAAGACTGCTCTACTAGCAGATGTAACCATACAAATACATATGCACCAATATGCATATATTAAAAGCATAATTACCACCTTACAGGCAATCCAAGCCTCGCGATTTGAGAAAAAACACAGGGATATGGAAAAAAGAGGAAAAAGATACAATCTTTTTGTTTCCCCTGAAACCCATAGAACCAATAGGTATTTGGTTCCTATTCTGCCCATTACAATCTTTCTGCGGGGCATACTGACGGAAATCATGTTGCCCTATAGCCAATTCCTAGGTTATCGAAAAATTAGGCAACACCATTGACCTTCACATTTTTTTTCAACTGAAATGCAGGCTTTGAGTGCGCTTAGTTGATATTAACTAAAACACATGAAGCAAAATAAGCTTTAAACACCAAATCCAAGGTGGAAATATAGTAACAGTGGATCACGATCACGACAAATATATGGTTTGTATCAATTTAACGAAGCGATCTGAGATTAAAAGGTGAGTTATAACTTGTATGTACCAACTACATAAAATAAGAAACCCTGAGAAACATAAAATGCTAAATTGATTCTAAAACTATTCAGCATGACCAGTCAAAGAAGAATATGCAAACACATATTTCACTGAGAGCACGGAGTCTCGGCCATAGAGTTAGTGACTAAGACTCAGCCAAGACACCTTCGAATTGGATCCGGGAGGGCACTCCACAAATTCATTGGGGCGGGTACAAGTGTTAATTCGTAACGTGTCAAACTCTCGCAGGCTTGGCTGATATTCTTTTTTTTTCTCTATTTCATTTTACCATCACATTGCATAATGCTACGGCTACAAAATACTGGAAAAGAACAACATGATAGCTCTAATTGTCAAAGGAGCCTAGTTCTTACTAAAACCCCTGAATTCAAAATGCAATTTTGACCTAACCAAATGTGACCACTAAATCAAACTTGATAACAAAAGGAACCCAATAATGTCCTCCAGATAATTCAAAAGCAGACAAAACCACAAGAAACACAATCTATATCACAAGAAAGAAGAGAAAAAATTGAAGAAAAAAAATCACCAGTAGGCAGTGGAGTTGAAGAAGCCGGAGGAGGAGACCATGACAGCAATTGAGGCAGCAGCAAAGGAGCATTGGCCAATTCTGAGAGCCAGACCACTCACCTTCCCAGGACTCCCAAACAACTCTTTCATTTTTCTCTGATTCTCTGTTTTCTTCTCCAAAAGGGGACACTGCTCAATTGAAGAGAAGATGGACCTTGAAACGCAACAATTTTGTGGAAAAAATGAGATTTTTTTTTCACGGGTAGGTTTCAGAATATCTGGATTTTGATTCTGTGGAAAATGGAATGTTTCGATGGTTTCTGAGAGGTAAAGCTGGGATGGGACTGGAACTGGGTCTCACACCATCTGATGATCACTCTTGAACAGCTTTACTCTTGTCTGACCCTCAAATTTGGGGTTAATTACCACTTACGCAACTGAACTAAATAATAGTAGTATTTGGAAATGAGAAAAAAAAAATCTCAATTAGAATGTTAATTAGTTTTGCCTCTTCTGGTTTGCTCAAGTTTACTGATTTAGCCCATGTCTTGTTTCGCGTATGACCTACTATAACAAGTGACTTACCATCACTTCACATGTGTCCGCCACGCAAGCCGTCGCGTCATAAGCCTAATGACAAGTCACTCTCATCATCATCTGAATCCCTAATTTTATCGCCGCCATACTCTCTATCCCCGTTGCAGCTCCCTCTCTGGCATTTTCTTCCGACGGACCAGTGGCCTCACCAAGACCGAATTCGACTTCGTCTCCATATTCGTCAATGGAAAGGTCTTCGCTGCTCTCTCAATTTCGCCGGCGACATCAAAATCCTGCAATTTTGTGTCCATTGTCTTGGCTGAAATGTTTTGTGTTATGGATTTTGTTTGGATATTTGGAAAGTGATGCAAATTGCTTTGTTTGTTTATTGGGTTTTGTTTGAATTTAAGGTTTTTAGTTTTCTTGTTGGGTTTCACAGAGAAACAATATGTTACATGATTGCAGGATTTTGATGTCGTCGACGAAATTGAGAGAGCAACGGAGACCTTGCCATTGACGGATAAGGACGAAGTCGAATTCGATCCCGGTGAGGCCGCTGATCGTCAGAGGAAGATGTCGGAGAGGGAGCTGCGGCGGTGATGGAGGGTATGGCGGCGATAAAATTGGGGATTCAAATGATGATGAGAGTGACTTGTCATTAGGCTTATGACGTGGTAGACACATGTAAGATGACGGTAAGTCACATGTAATAGTAGGTGAGTAGGGCCAAAATAAAATATAAAAAATGAAAATTTAGAAGCCAAAACCATACGCAAAATAAGACAGGAGCTAAAATAGTAAACTTGACCAGTCCAAAGGAGGCAAAACTAATTAACCTTAATTAAATGGATGATACGAGTTAATCAAATTAGAGCCAAACATTGAAGTTGTACAACAATTTGGGCTGGACCAGACGATGGTCGGTTCCAATCCCGATCTGCTTCGTCCAAAACCGGTAAAAGCATGAACCGGACATAATAATTATTTATGAAAAATCAGATATTTATTAGACCACCCAATAAATTATTTATTCATTAGAAAAAAAATTAAAAAAATCACTACTTCTGTTCGTTTGATCTGTTAGTTATACTGACCAACCCTACTCAACGTTAAAACCCTAAACCCTCTGTTTCTCCATTTCAGTCATCCGAGAAGAAAAGAAAATGGCATTCTCTGCAATCTGTCGCAGATCTGCTTCCTCTTTAGCCTCTTCAACGAGAATCGTCCATGGTCAGAGAGATTTCCGCTGTGCCCTCTACGCTGCTCTCAATCACTTTCCCAACACTTATGTGCCCAATCTCAGCTACTCGACTTCCGACGAGCCTGCTCCGGGTGCCGAAAGCGGTAAAGAGTTCAAGAATGTGGACCGGGTGAGTTGTTACACGAATTTTTTACTATTGTGCTTGTTTGCGAGATTTTATTTAGTTTTTCTTTATAAATTTTTTGTGTTGATTATTGTGTGCATAAACGTTGTTCTTGTTTGTTTATGATTTGAATTATGAATGACTGGAAATATTGGTAATTTTCATAATTTGTTGACTCAATGTTATTTTCTGTTTGTTTCTTGAGAGAAGATTATGACCATTGGGGTTGATTAGCGAAAAATCCTTACTAATATATGGATTTAGTTTTTTGTTTTCTTTGTTGACATTTTCCCTGGAATCATGATAATGCTAAGCTTCCTTTGTATTGCACTTTGACTGACAAGTATGTAATCTAAATAGAATTTTATATCAATAAACTGTCTATGAAAATGTTTCAGTGCTGGTTGGTTTCATAATGGTACCAAACTACCAATGTGTTTTTGGCCTGCAATTTAGCTACCTAGTTCCAGTTTGATAAAATTATGAATAAATGAAGAGCCTAGCTAACTGTAAACTTCAAAACATACCGATGGAGAATGAAATTCCTTAATTCAAGTGAGACTGTAGACCAATTGAAAGGGATGATGCACAATTTGGTGTTTGTTTTGTGTACAAAATGTCACTGATTCAGACCCTGTCATCAAGTTTTCTGTATTCTCTGATTACATGAAACCCAAATTTCCTTAAAACTAAAAAGCCATACCCCAATTTCTTGTGCTGACATGTTGGTCTGTGATTGGAGCTAATCAGCTACCCAAACCAAACTGAGCTGCAGCAGATAATATCTAAACTTTCCTTAAAACCCAGTTCTTCGGCAAGACCTTAAACCCTAATTCCCATTTCATATTGCACAACTAGACAAACAGAGTAGAGAAAAATGGCTTTCTCTGTAATCCTTCGCAAATCGGCCTCGTTGTTTGTTCCTCTTGTGAGCCGAATTGTCCGAGTCCAGCGAAATCACCATTGTGTGCTCTTCACTGTCCTGAAACGTCACACCAACACCCCTCAAACGCCCTCTCTATACCCTTTTGTACCGGCCCGTAACTACTCTCTGGCTAAGAGTGACGAATCTCTTCACGCGGACATCGAGTCGGAGAAAAAGTACACCAAGGAGTCTGACGATCACAAAAGGGTGAGTTGTTACTGGGTTTTTTCTTTGTAGGTGCTGCTCTGCTAAGAAAATTTCGTTCTTCTGGTAAATTTCATGTCAACTGTTCATTGTTTGAGTTCAGTAGAGTTCTGGGTTTATTGTTTGCTTAGGATATGATTGAAAAGGTAGAAACTTTACTACATTCCGTGACAGGTTTCAGTTTTGTGTTTGTTAACCAAGAAAAGCTTCTAAATGGTAGGACTTTTTATTTGTTAAATCTTCGATAATGCAGTGTTACAAGGCATGGTTGGTTGGTGCATAATCCTTCCATTTATCATTTTATTGTTCTAACAAGTATGCGATACATGAGTCTCTTTTTCATCATACTTATAACAAAGATTTAAGTTCATTAAAATCAATTTGAATTAGTTCTACTAACTGATTTTGTATTGGTATCAAGAGAAGAGTTATAAATTTAGTGTGGGAGCTTGGATTTGCTCTTCAAATCTAAAGCTACGGATGTGCTGTTGTTCCTAAATCTATAATGGGAACTGTATTCTCTCCCAACAGTTGATGGAATATACTTGTTCATTTGGAATTTCTTAGAAAATCTCATTCCCCATTTCTGTTTTGTTAGTCATTCCTTGATTTGCAATTATATTAGCCCTTCTGTTGGTGTGTGAAGTGTTAATTTGTAATGTTATTTTTTTCAGTATGTTTTACCATGTGATTATGGACATAATTTCATGCTTCATTTGTATTGCCTGGTACTTTGATCATATGATCACTTCTTTTCTGGTAGGTTTAAGAGATTCCCGATGGCGTCCCTTTTAAAATTAAAGATAATCCTGGACTGCAAACCATAACATTGACAAGAGAGTGTCGAGGTCAAACCATAAAAGTTGAGGAAAATATACAAGTAATACGAAATTTAGATGAACTATACTGGGATATTTTGTCCCCATGGGGACACCTCGTTGGTTCATATCCTACACATCATAATAGGGGTAGCTCTTC
Source organism: Pelargonium nanum (assembly GCA_036897485.1). Taxonomy (NCBI): domain Eukaryota; kingdom Viridiplantae; phylum Streptophyta; class Magnoliopsida; order Geraniales; family Geraniaceae; genus Pelargonium; species Pelargonium nanum. Next base: position 118 of record JAYMTF010003158.1, on the reverse strand, counting down.
CTTTTCCCATAACCCCTTTGATTTGGCTTTGCCAATGAATAATTTACGTGATACTTCTCCAAACTATTTCTTGTATGTGTCATTGGCTCTCCAGGGGACTTGCGAATTCTTGGTCTGT
>JAYMTF010003157.1:0-15967 GCA_036897485.1 Pelargonium nanum | reverse complement strand
ACGTACTCTTTTTCATAGAAACACTCATAATAAATTTAGAAATTTAAACCAGACTCAGAAAAGATAAGGGTTCGGTAGGAAACACTTAGAGAGAGAATTCATGGATCCTCGTTATATGGATAAAAACATACGGAAAACGCGCGCAACTAAAAAATCCTACACAAACAGTTATTCGGGTACATTAAAATGCAATTAAATGCTCATATAGATGGTTAATAGGATATGTTTAAAGCTTTTTCTATCTAAATCTAAGCCACCCGGGCACAAGCCCTAGGTCTCAAAAAAGTACAGATATTCGACTGATTAGAATTTTGTTTTTATTGGAAATACTAGTTCCCTAATTTGCAACTTGTTCTATTTTAGTGGACACTCCTCTTACTTATTTGACACAAGCCTCTCAAATAGTGACTATTCCTATTTTTCATGTTGGATTGCTTCATACTTATAGATAAAATACCTGACACCAGCAGGAAATGCCCCTAATTATAAGAACCTAACTATATCTTTCTCAGGATAATACTATAAAATAGATTAAACTCCGCCGAGGAATATCCCCGCGTTAAAGCACAAAAGTCCGAGCTCTAAAAAAATGAAACAAGAATTAATTTACATAAAGTAGGAAGCTTCGATTTAAAGTCACAGGAAACCCCCAAAGACAATATTTCATTTACAGAGTCTAATATATATAGAAGGAGAAGCCTCACAAAAGAAGGAGTTTTGCCAGGTATACGAGTTAACAGAGAGCAGTTCTAAGAGCTCAAAGGGGCTCAGACTATAGTATCCCGCTTACTGAAACATAGAGGAATTTACTCTTAAAAAAAGTATTTACGAATGCAACTAAACATTATAACTTAGTGTACCCGGTATACGCCTTATTAAAATTGTACAAAGTGGGTAAATCCCGAGTCAAGGGTTTTTACAGATCCAAATAGAAGTAAGTTAATTTGATAACGAGAGGGCCGTGCTAAAGTCTTTTTTGTAGAATGCGACATCTAAGAGAGTCCTAAAAACTTCTATTTACCTAGTAAGAGGATTTCCTTTTTCATGAGGGACCCATATTTCTTGACTTCTAGTTTTAGTTGTAAGACTTTTAAAAAAGAGAGTGAGAAGTGACCAACACTCGTGTTAATAGACAGTAACCGAGTCAAATAAGAGGAAAGCAATCCTAGGTGGTTCTGTACTACTGGTTTTTTTAACCTTTGAGTTACGAGGGAGTTTAATACGGATAAGCCTCTTTCCTTATTCTAGGCATTGGATACGTAAAGTAAGTACTAAAAAAGCAAAATCCTGATGCTAGAGGTGCTAATTAATTAAAAAGTCCCGTTTTGTATCAAGGGCTTTAGGTTGCCAAACAGATGCTGTTAACCTTTAATAGCAAGGATATGGATTTACAGATAAAGTAAAGAGGGCCGCTTCTTATAAATAGATTATTAACCAACGCTCTTTCAAGCGAAAAGGGGTCAAAAAGGTCTTTGCACCTGGTAATAACTCGTTTTTAAAGCTACTACGAAACTTTTAAATTGGGGATACCAAAAGCTAAGTCACATTTCATCCTCTTTTTCGGAACTGTTTAAAACTCGGGATAAATCTCATTCCTTTAGGTGTTAACCGGGTTAACTACCCCTCTTCTTGATCATTTCGTTTTTATGGATAAGGGCTTCTAACGGGCATCTTTTGAGGATATAGAAAGTTATACTTTTTATGATTGTGACTTACTTTACCAACTCTTGTTTATTAACTTATAGGATCTGGCCTCTCGACGCCATATTGGCATTTAAGCAATTTTACTTAAATAAGTCTCTTCTCCATTTCATAATCGCACCAAAAGACTCCCCTTTTAAACTTCCAAGCAGGCACTAATACAAAAATTAGTATCTATTTACTACTGTTTTGTTTCAAGATCTCAATAAGGGTATAAAATCAGAGCTACTCATTATTGAATTCCACGGGCTTTTCTTTGTTTTTTTGCAGAATATACTTCCCTGTAATGAAGGAATGTAAGGTTTAAGCTTTTGCCTTTTAGTTATTTATTTGTATAAATTCCTACTTGTGATAGGTAAAAATAAAAATACCGAGAAGAATAAAACTTATTAAGTCCTTCAAAAAGTCTTGATTAACAGATTAAACAAAAAGAGTATAGTATACTTAATAGTTTTGACACCACATTCCTGAATGAGGCCTCTGTATATATAGGGTTCCGGGGAATACTCGATTGATAAGGAAGCTGTACCTATAGGAAACACGTCGGGCCCCTTAGGATTCCTATACTTTGAACTAGACCTGGAATAAGTCCCACTCCAATAAAGAGAAAATACTTTCGTAATTGGTAGACGGCTTTATACCTATTTTCATTTAGAAACTAAGAAAGAAACTTCCTACTCTTTCTATTTTCCAATTCATCCTAAAGAATACCTGTGGATATCTGACTCAAGACAAGAGAAACTCTTAGGCCTACTCTCTATAACAAAAAATTTTTGAACCTGCATATGCCCTCCAACTTGATCAGTATTTTACCCACGTGAAATAGGAATTAAATGTAACTCAGTTTTTGGTATGTATTACCGAAACTTAAAAGCAGATTGAATGTCGCTTAACACTCTACCTCTAGTGTAGACTTGAGAGACCCTCTATAGGGTTTTAAAAGACTTCTCACTACAAAGAAAGGTTCAGGAAGAGGTCAATATTTAAAGTGCAAGGGATAAATTCTGTTTTCCAAAAAAAGTTCTCCTTAAAACAATTGCTATAATACAAGATTTATCCTAAAGGTTTCGCTTCTTCAGTTCCGGTTTGAAAGTAAGAAAAATAATATCTGAAAATACACATAAAAAAGCTAGCCGAGATCCTGCAAGTTGGGTACGTTTTGCAGGGCTAAGATAGAAAAACAACTTAGTGAAGTAAAACCTTTTCGTGTAAATTGCAAAAAAAAGAAAGCGAAAACGTAAATAAGAAAAATCGAGGAGTAATAGACGAAATTAAGGAGTACTTGTCAGACTTTTTATTGCCTTATAGCGGGCCATTAGTATAATTTGTTAACGTGTATTCTTGTTACTATTCTGAACTGAGACTTCAAACCAGTTATAAAGCAATTCTTAATTCCTATATTTTTGTAACTATGTGTTGTAAGCTTTACTAACTAGAAAGTAAAAAAGGTAAAAGGCTCTTATATGATACTTCGAAAACATGCAACTTAGACCATTGCAAGTCTTTTCTATCATGAATATAAACCTTAAGATACTAAATGGCAGGAAACTTCTCGCTTAAACGTAAGTCAAGTGAAAGTCATTTTTCTGAGAGGCTTAGCTTGTACGAAAAACTCGGGCAGTTCCTATATTTAACAAAGCCCTTTCAATTTTAATAAGTGAATTGGGACACAATTTCCTATGTGACTGTTTCTAGATTTGCTATTTTTTGGATATCTTATAGGATAGGAAAAAGACATAAAAATTCTTAAATTAAGGAGAAACTAAGCGATGAAACCCCTCTGCAATTTAAGAAATACCTTACTTAGTTATGGAATTAGAGTTATAACTAGACATTGCTACTAGAACTCTTTTCCAAAGGATTCCGTGTATTTTTGTAGGTTAACTCATAACTGCTTCATATTCATCTCTATGAAAGCTAAATATTGTCTGTTCTAAAAAAGCAACTCCTTATTTGTAACTAATTCTTATAAAACCCTTGCTCAAGAAAACGGTTCTTTATTCGATAATATATACGAGGTTCAATCTTACGTTATTGCAGTAAACTCGAATACTTATGACTAGAAATACTCCAAAGCATTTACAATTACTTCGAATTAAGACTTCTCCTCTACTAAGCCTGGTTTTTTACTAGATTTAACATCTAGCACGCTCAAAAACCCCTTGTATAAGGGGACATCTTAGTACATTAAAACACAGCAGCAATAAATAAAGCTAGGATGTTTTGACTATTTAGATTCAAGAAAAGAGTACTTTATGGTTTTTGACCTTATATAAACCCGTTAAAAAACTCGTATATATTATAAGGAACTCTAATTTTCAAAAAGGGTACTCCAGAAGTTTGTTGGACTGTTGGATTTGAACCGGGGTCTCTAGTCTTTAGAAAGATTTTATCCTATCCTGCCCGAACTAAAGGCGCCTAAAAATGAAGTGATTAGTATAAGATGCGAAACACGATGTTAATTACAAATCTAATAGCTTTATACGAATTCTGTGTTATTTGTCAGTTTTAGAACCTGTTTATCCATTGGAATATTTTTTCCAAAGAGGATCTGGCATGTTTATACTTCATTTTCTCTCTTTTTAATAAGTAGCTTAGTCCAAGCAACTATATCTAAAACCTTACTTTTTTAGGCTCTAGTTTGGCAGAGGAACCTACGACAGTATTTTTTCAGCCTTTTAGGTTTTGCCTCAGTGCACCTATTAAAAATGTGTAATACTTCTGATTCATGTGAAGGATTGCACCTTCCTTACTAAATTTAATTAGGACTTTTACTCTATATTGCTATTGCCTAAGAATACTGCTACATCAAAGTTATTCCTTATTGCTTTGTAGATTTATATTTGTCATGTTACTTTTATAAAAGGTTCTCTGTCAGAAGGGAAGTTTATTTCTACACAAGCGTTATACTGAACTTTGGATTATCCGACTCAATTAACAATGGAATTGAATAGTAAATTATACTTTAGTTAGAAGCAGTTAGAAGCCCTTAGCACGTAATATTCATAGAAATCCGGATAATAAAAAATAGAAAGCTGCCCGGGAGATCCGTAAAACAAGACTACAAAAGCCCCATTATAGGGTAAATGAGACTCCCTCCCGTGGTATATTAAAAAGCAAAAAAGATAGAAACGTATTAATTTGATTTGGTAACCGCCTACATTCCTAGTACTACTAACTCATAACACACTTACATGTTTAAGAGCTCTCGGGAATTCTGACATTTAAAGCGAACTAGACATAACATTACAACCCTGGCCGGTGCCAGTATGGTATTTGGTGGTTTATTCTGAGTATCTGATTTACATATGTCTTTTGTGATTGATTCTTTTTCTGTTGCAAGACTCTCCTACTTGATAAGTTATAGAATATTATGGCATAAGCCTTTCCTCCTCCAAAACTCGGATTTGACTAACTAATTGTGTATTTTTTTTTCTAACTTTCCTTAATAGGTCGCAAGACTTAATCTCTAATAAAACCCCCCCCTGTACTTCCCTGTTAATAATAAAAGCAATGCATAAGTTAAAAATTAGGAATAGCTTTTGGCGGAGCATTAGTCACAAGCAATCTCTTTCGTACAAATACCCTATACTCACTAAGTTTATTCTTTGCTGATAGAACCGAAGTACCCCATTGGCTATAATAAATAATGCTATTTGGAGCCCTAGTGACGCTTTTGTGAAAGCTCTTATAATAGGGAGATGCTTTTAATTAGTTCGAAGTTTTATACTCATATTCTTTTTATTCCAGCCATAGATAAACCCTTATTTACAATTTTCAGTAATTTTTAATGAAGCCCTTCTAAGTTAAATTAACAAGTAATACAAAGTATAGCTGAAACACCAGTATTTGATGAAAATGGAGCTTAAAAAGTATTTTATATTACTGGATTCCATAATAATTAAGACAGAATTACAATACATTCTATATAAGGATTCCCTTAAATTTTAATGGGTTACTGTTAAATATATGATAGAAGGCTCTCTTAATTATAGTAGTAATAAGTTTTGCTGTGACCTTGGTTTATGTATTACGCGTTTTCCTAGAAAAGTTACTTTATTGACTTTTAGTGAACTCTGCTCTTTCGCTTCTGACTTAAAATTGGAGGAAAGAAAGCGAATCCAACACAAAGTTTTTCCTACTCGCTAAGTCCTACCTTTTTGAGACTTCTAAGGTAAACCCCGATAAGAAGGAAAAGGGTTCTGCAATTTGTTGATCTATTTCCGGAATATGACTAGATTCTTACTTTGTTCGTTTCTCGAATAGGCTTCTTAAGGGAAAGATTTTACGAGACTCTATATTCTATAATTCTTTATTTCATTTTTACACGATATAATGTATGTTTTAAACTAAAGATAACATATAAGTTTAAGAAAACACCCCAAAAAGGAATCTTTAAACGGCATCCAAAGATTGCTGCTGTAACTAGAAAATGGCAGTATTCTATGAGTAGAACTCTGTACTGGGGTATGAGGGCTCTATAAAAGTAATGAAAAGGATCGAGTATTTAAGGATAATTCTGTTATCTGTAGTATTATATTATACTCCGCTAGTAATTTAGAATCTAAACTGTCTAATTAGTTTTTTTAACAGAGCTTAGCTCATCACAAGAAAAGGGATACTTTTAAAATATAAGGGGTCCTTAGTATATTAAACTCTTAGTAGTTCGAACCCAAGGAATACTCACTGCTTAAGGCTTTACATACTCTTAAAAACATGGCAACATTCAATAGCAGCACTAAAACCTTTTAAAAAGAAACCAGCAGCTTACTAAAAGGATTCAATTGTATTTTAGAAAAAGCAGATAATAACAGAGGTATGTGGTTCAGTAACAAGCTCTTTTATGCTAGAATTATATAGTTCTTTATGTATCGTTTTTTACCATACTTAAGTATTTCTTTCGATAGGAATAGTAAGATTTAAATAATCTAAAGGAAAAACTTGTAACTTGCCCTAACTATGGAGGGATCCCCCTTCATTATGTCAAACCAAGAAAAGTTTAGCTTGCTCATCTCTCTATTTTAAAGACAGATTTTTGAGGGGCGCTACTACTATTGTGTCTCTATATCTATAATCCTTAATTTGGTATATTGAAAACAAGTCTTTAATTTCTTATTTTTTCGTAACTGAAACTGAGTAAGGTCTCATACAAAAAAGGACTTTTCCCACTAAATATGGATCTTCCATAACACTAAAAGCAGACCACCAGACATATCTCGTAGCTAGCGGTATTAAGACCGAAAGGAAATATAAATGGAATCTCAGTTCCTTTCGATATCCCCATTTCTTCAACATTCCCTTTTAACATGGCTTGGTTTATTCTATTTTTGTCTACTGAAAATTTCTCTATATGTTTTTCGGGTCTTTTTTTCTCATGCCTACGGGTGTCATACTTCTATTCTCAGGTCACCAACATTATTGTGCGGTACGGGAGTCCCTTGTCGTCAAAAGGAGCTCTTATCTAACTTAGAATCTACTATGTGATTCGCTTTGAAATAATTAAGTATTATTAACTAAGGTTACCCGCTTATCAAGCTTGTAGGGAATCGCCTAAAGGGCTAACTGATATTACATCGAGGTAAAACAGGTTTCGAACCTTTATATAAGCATTAAAAAGTCTTTTATAAGATACGATGTTGAGCATTAGAACTAATAAAATAGAAAAAAACCAGGTTATTTAATGACTGTCTTTGTCTTGAAATCACTAATTAAGTTTAGTTTAACCTACGCCATATGGAGGATGAATCCCAGACAAAATCCTTAGATAAGTATTAAGTTGAGTATTTTAGACTAACTCTAATAGGACTCCTATAAGGCCCCTCTAAAAAGAAAGAGAGCGTATAAATCACTTATATAATAATTACAGTAGTAGTTGTAGTAGTTATAAAAAGTATCCGATTTTAAGTTTCAATGTTCTTTGATTTCGAGTGGTAAAGCACTGCGTCAAGTTTTACAGAGACATCGGTTCAAGTCCTGTACTACAGTTAAGAAAAAGTTTAATAGGTTTTTTTTTATCACTAAAATAAGAATTATGGACATTTTTTACCCTGGTTTTAGGTTTTAAGGAGTATATTCGTACAAGATACTAAAGGAGTGCCCAGAAAAAAGAATAATAAAGCCGAGGACGTAGCAATTTAAATTGGGTATGCTAGTAAGTTTGCACTGACAAGGTTGAGGTCAGGTAATACTTTTGAGTGATAGGGTTCATATGAATTGAATAAAGAATATTGCCTTGTAATTGAGGAGGCACTCTATTGAATTTAGATCTGTTCCTCTGAGGATTTGCTTAATCCTGAAAAGGATCTAATTGTCTTAAGTGAGTACTGTGTTCTACCCTTTAGTAAAGGCTCTATGGGGATTAAAAAATTCCCTTTAGATAGATCCATCATTATTTCATATCAGTCCGTAATATATCTTAGATTGATACCCTTTGCTACTACTTAACTTCATTAAGGTAAAATCTCTCTGGATCATAACAAACATATAAGTCACAGAACTTCCCCTTTTATACACATCCCAGTTTTTATAGTATAAGGATACCCCTTTAGAAAAACTTGCAGGAGATTTTCATTAGGGTCTATCGTATAACTTATGTTATAGGATAATAAACTTAGGAACTTTCCTTTACTTGAGGCTTTCTTAGTAGTTTTGGTTTTGTGATACTGGGTTTTGGTCAACTTACAACTTAGTAAATTAAAACTCTATAAGAAGTAGGGGTTTTGAATAAAGACAGCTAGGAGCTAAAGGACTGAAGAGTTTTCTTTATATTACTATACCCGGATTCCAGCGTAACACTATTTTACTTTCTTGCCTAGAACTATGCCTAAGTTTTTGGCGCTGAATAGTAACCCTAAATCATTTGGAACTTTCAAAGTTAACCTAGATATCTCAAAGCTAAGTATCCTGGGTGCTACAACTAAGTTTGTAATAATACGCGATTAAGTCTCTTACTGAGGACCCTCTATACAAATTCAAACAACAAATATAAATATATAAGAAGCTGCTGCAATAAGTCCTATCTGATAGCAAAGAAGTGTTATTAGACTTATCCTTAAGGTTAAGGACACTTGCTAAAACCGGTAAAAGCTTGAATTTTCTACTCAAGTGTACCGGAACCCTAGAAAGGAATACATTATCTCTACTAAAAAAAGTTTTTTGTCAGACTTTGCGGCATAGGGTTCAAGGGTTTTGCCTAAACTTAGGTTTAAAAAGATATAGGATACTCAGTAAGCACTTACCCTAATTATTCTCGGGGGTTGGTTACAAATATTTCTAATTGTAGTTTTTAAATACTTGACTAACTATCTGCAGGACGTTTCAATAGAGTTTTCCAGATATTTTTGGATATATAAAAAGTGAAGATCTTTTTGTTGAGAAACTTCTTAGTTTTAGGGTTTTAGGGAATGGGATTAGCTTACTATAACCTAGTAGGGTTTTTAAATAAACTCAAGAGAATAAAGTGTGGGCTGTCCCTTTAAAATAAATTCTATTGTTAAGCTCGCTTTGAGAAGGAAATTCGAAATAAAGGGTACTAACAAAACCATATTATAAAACTCTTAGGAAATCTATGAAACCCCGAGTTCGGAATCCTCGCAAGTTCGTTATGAAAAGTACTACTTTCAATACCCTGTTTTATAAGTGTCGGGATTAATATAACATCAACTAGAAAGAAGAAACACTTCTTACGCTTGTAATTCCGAAACTTTACATGATGAAATTATTAGACAAAAGCTTTCAAAAGACAAGAGCTCCTTATTTTGTAAATTGCCTTACGCCTTAATATTAGGTTAACCTTAAATATCACAAGCATTCTAAGGAAAAACAGGAGGATTCTATGTCCCAATAGTAAAATAACATGTGTTCCAACAAAAAGGGTAGCTTTCTAATTTGTAAAATTACCTCTAAAATAAAAGGCACTTTAGAACAAGACAAAACAAGGATATTAGCCATAGCCTAAATCCTTTACTCTATTAAGTGATTTCTTACTGTTTCTTAATGAGGCATCTATATTATAATTAGTGACTCTTACTAATTAGTAGGTTAAGCTTTAGCTAGAGCCACTTATTTTGTTTAAGTCCCAGTGTAATGCAAATTCCTTCATTTGTCTAGTAGAAATCTCGAATAACCATTACTTTTCGGGTTTAAATTATTCTTATTTTGAAATAAGTAATTACTTTTAATTATAGGATTACAAATTATTTATCTATTTTGCTTCCCTGGGGTACTCTAAAGAAAGTTTGGCGTTAAATATATAAACGACTTCACTTCTATAAATGAAAGATTTAACCGGATTATTTAATGAATTCTTTACTGTTAAAACCTTATTAATGAAACACCTAGTTAGTTTGTAGCAATATTCTTAATCTCAATACCTACACCTTTCTTATTCAGCAGACTTTTGTTAGTAACTATACCTGTTCTATTAGCTATACCTGCTATACCTATACTCTTCATGATACCTGCAGCTTTCATGTTACCGATCTTCTTATTCTCAGCTATAATAACTTTCGTCTTGATAATACCTCTAGCTAGACTTTGCACCTTCTTATAGAGATAGGGATTCCCTGTCTTATAAACTGTACTTATTTTACTCCCTATATCTTATTTAGTTTATAGTTATTGTATTAATCTTTATATTGTATAGGTATACTAATAGGTAGTATATAAGAGTAGCTTTTATGTTGTTAGTTCTTTTCCTGTAGCAGGTAATCTAAAAACCTTAGGAAAGTTTCATTAACAGATAACCCGTTTTCTAGTGTCCTAATTTCTTAAATCTGAAAAAAAAGCAAGTAATGCAATTTATATAGGAAATCGTGATGCAAAATGGATGAAATGTAGGGAATACATACTTTACTAGGCCATTAAACGTGTGATAAACGAAAGCATTTGTGCATACTTTGGCACTTTTCGAATTAATATTTATTCTTTATTGTGTTAAATCTGAAGCCTAAGTAAAGACCTTTATACGGGAATCCTTTTTACTTTTACTATGCCCTCACTAATTAGTTTTCATTTACAAAGGAATTTATCTTGTTGTCCTTTTATTTCATAGTTATAAAACTAAGTTTCCTTCGCCTTTTTAAAAGTGTTCCGGTAGTTACGCCTTTAAGGGTTAGTAGTTTTAGTGTTAGTTGATATAAGGGGGTGTTTTTACAAATACAGAAACACACAGAATTTTTAAGAGTAACTAGCTTTATAAGTTAACCCTTTCAAGATTAAGTATAAGTTAATACAAACGGAGCAAGAAGAGTCAATTTACGGATAATCAGCTAGACCAAGATTTACTTTGTTAAGAGACTAAGAAAAGTAAAACTGTAAAGAAAAGAGCACGCATAGGATTCGAACACCAACAGCTAGAAAAGGAGCTTCTGAGAAAAGAATAAAGCTTCCATTCGTGAGTGGCTATGCTTTTGGGCTTGATGCAGGCCTTACTGATAATGTAGAGCGTGAACTTTCAAATAGTAAAAGTAGCAGATATCTAAAGGCAGGATTTGGAAGTAAGAGTGCCCTTAAAAAAAGGGGGTTAAGCTCGTGTTCCCTTGTTAGTTCTGGGAGTCCTCTTAGTATTATATGCTAGTAAAGTTTCTATGTATTCCCGCAGTTGATATAAATACTTTGTCCTTTTTTAGTTTCCTATTAATCAAGGAGTCCCTCCCTAGGATAGTGTGTGCAGTAGTAAGTAAGCTCTCCGGAGCCGTATCTTTATACTGTAATTTTAAAGGGCTAGCCTATCTTATATTAAGTATAATACGGACTTTGCTCTTTTTTTTTCGATGAGCAGATTTGGATATCTCCGATAAAGTTACCGTTTGAGTTAGTAGCTGCTGTCTCAAATACAAGTGCCCCTATAATATTCTTTTAGGAAGCCCCTAGGGTTTGCTTCTTATATAGTATAGCTAATATAGTATAAGAGCTCCTTTAAAGTACAAGACACAAAAGAATTTAAATTAGGGTTAACCGTGAGTATGTTACTTGGTACTTAATTTGTGAAAGGATTAAGACTCCTCTTAAAAACCCGGCTAGCGCTAGTAGGCACCCCTCTAATTTGTAAATTACTTGAGTAAAGAAAGCTTCATTCCTGCTTATTCTATTTTCTATAATCTTACTCTGTTAATTTAAGCAAAGCTTTGGTTTTTACTCGCTTAGTCAATTTGAATCGATAAAAATTCTTATGAATGTTCTGTACTCGACTTTTTAAGATTATAAGGGATCCGTGTAAGTTCCACTAGAGACTGTTATGACAGATAGTACAAGTATCCATCTAAAGAAATTAACTCTTTATTTTACAAAAATTATATTCATTTTAACAGCTCTTAGCAGAGGCCTTCTAGGGGCCAGCATTTCCTAATTATTCCTGAGTACTTATTTTTTTTAGCTCCCTTATTTAACTTATCTACCAAAGTAAGTATATACCTGATGAACTTACAAAGCCACTTACGTAAGACTTTCCTTTAGTCGTATGTCTCCAGAACACCTAAAGGAAATAAAAGATTATAACTTTTGAAGTTAAATGTTGGTAGAGCATTTGCCTTTTTACCAAACGGTCGTAGGTTCGAATGCTACAGGGTTAGATTACATAGAGCAGCAGCTCCATTACAACAATTTCTTTGTTGGAATAGGTATGTATGAAAATACAATGATTGTAAATCTTCAAAATCAAGGATTTCTTTTAGTAGAATAAACCTGCTTTTATGATTCTCTATGAACAAGTAAACGAGCCTTTATACCCTTTTATACAAGGATCCCCATTATCCCGAATTTATCCTGTCTGAGCTCTTTAGTTTACATGTTTAACCTACTTACGAGGAAGGTTTCATGTTCTAAAGCACTCTTGTAAAGGGAACGCTAATAAACTAGTTTTAGTACATACCCCAACTCCTCGGTATTAGTTGAAAAGCTGGTTGCTTAACATTTTGTATTCTGAGTATTTTAAATACTATTATTGATGTCTGGAATCAGATATCCACTCACTAGTTTTTATAAAATCTGTAAGCTTCTGCAAGAATTTTATTTTCTAAAATTCCTTTATTAACAATAAACCTTGTGACTTGCTCCAAATAAAAGAGCTCTCTTACCAACAAAACTCCCTCCGCAATTACCCTTGAGTTTTCTTTTGTAAAACCCTATACTCGCTTACTTGATTCTCTACTTTTTTATTAACATAGCTACCAGAAAAACATGAGTTCAAGTCCCAAAAAACTGCTTATTGACTTACTTTCATACTCTTCTTACTCATAACTATATAACTTTCTCAGTCTGTATCTTCTCAAAAGCAATTCCGGAGCACATAAAATAGTAAAACAGGAGTTCAAATCGCATTGTTATTAGAAGCTTCGCGTAATTTGCATAATGAAATTAACCCTTTAAAAAGAAAGGGCAGAACAAGGTCCTAGTTCTGGGTCAAAAATAGATAATCTATATCCAATAACACGCTAGTTCCTTACTCTAAATTAAAACTTTATCCGAAAATTATACAAGGGGGCGCGCAAGCCTTCTCACTTACGTCAAAATAACATTTTCATTAATATGTTATTTTGAGTTTTGCTAGTAATATACTTAAGGAAAGAACTCCCTTTTTATTTTATACGTTACTTACTCGTTAATTTCGAAGGACGCTGCATAAGCTCACCAAGATATATTAATATAAACCCAATTCTAGGCCCTCCTTTGTACTTAATACTAGCTTATTCTTTATTACTGGCGCGGATATCTAGGTGAAAATCCTTTTCTGGCTAGAGCCCTTAAACTATCTAATAAAGTAGTCAATAAACTTTATAATATGTATTCGAATTTACTTTAAAACAAAAAATAAGAAGTTCTAAAATAATCTATCCTTTGTAAGATTTAGTAAAACCCCTTAAAAAACCAGTATTATATTTAAATACTTCATTACTTGCACATGTCGGTAGGGTTATACTCCTTTTTTATTAACTTCAGCCCTAATTTATAAGGAATAGTTGAGCAATGTAGGTTTTTAAACAAGGGAAGAAATCTAATTAGAGCGAGATTTCTTATCAATTCTTAGTTTTATATTTGATAAGACAACTTTTTCTGTACTTTATGGACTAGTGTAGTATTACTTTTTAGTGTACCAGATCTTATTATATGTTGTTATTAGTAAGCATACTCCTTATTGTATAGTAACATAGTTTTTTTAAGGAATACCCTGTAAGAGTTCTAGAGTACCCCATATAATAGTATTTTCTCTTAACAAGTACTTTGAGGGGGAATTCGACCTAAGCAATGAGAGAGCTTAGCTTTTCTTTTATCTGTTATAGCTTTAACCCTACATCTGAAATTCCCTAAGCAACCAAGACTCTATTCTGTCTCGTAACACACTAGGTATTATATATATCGAAATATTGAGAGTTCCTCCAGTCCTAATTCTACCCAGTTCACAAAGTAAGTAACAAGGATACACTTAAAGCGAGGGGGTTGCACTTATTTGTTCAGGTAAGAGAAAATATTATCCCACTCCTTCTTAATTGCATCGACAAGAGTAGTCATTACATAGGAGGTAGCCAAGTGGAAAAGGGCTTTTTCCTTTTCGGTTTCATTAGTTCAAGCCGATGGACATTACAAAAGATATTAGCTTAGTTTTACTTGTACTGAGTAGAAAATAGCGTAACATTCTCTCACAAAGGTAACCTCTTTGGATTATTACAGCATAGCGTATTTTGTAAAATAAAAAGGGAAGAAGGGATGGCTACCATTTCCTTTTGTAGAAGAATACTCTTTTCTTTAATAGCTTCTCTGCTACGCTTTATTAACTTTGTTATTTCCTCTGGTTCTATATTCAGAAAAAACTTTATGTTGCCAATCAAATTCATGAAAAAGACTATCTGTTACATTATCCCTTGAGTCTCTTGGATGCTCTTATGTGCACTATAGTACTACGCGTTTCCTTTTTGATTAAAACCCAAGAATATGATTTTGATACAAGTTCTAGACAAAGCCTCCCTTACTTCTGCTTTCTGCCACCAAATAGACTTAATTGACAAGTCAATTTCTTTATTATAGTTGCTTTTTTTTCATACCTATTTGTATTCTAGCCTTTACATACCGGATCCTTAATTTGTGTTTTTACTTGTGTTGGTAGTCTTGAATCTTAGTGAATGTCTTTAGTCTAGTAGATTTGGTTCCTTAAGTTATTGATGAGGAAGGCTTATGGGAAACCTTCAGGGAAAAACTAAGTCACTATAGGATTTGAAAGCTATTCCCGGTAAATTTGCATGTGGAAAGTTAATAAAGGTGCCCTCGGTTCTTAGAATTTTCTATTAATCTTGTTCCTTGTCAATTAAATTCAGTAAAGCAGATAAGAGTAACTCGTAACTAAGGCTACGTGAATTCAGATATAAATGAAAGTGCTTTTACTTATAGGAAATTTAACACTGACCGGGGTATGCTAAACTAGAAAGGTGTAGAGTAGAACAACATTCTATATGGAACACTATTTACGCAAACTTTAAGACTCTTACTTGTCTTAATTAATTGTATTATCCCAACTCTTCTTGATAGCTAGGATTGTCTTAGTCTTCTTGTTAGAATTGTTAGGAGTTATAGTACTACTCTTCTTAGTTAGACTTATGACTTAGTAGTATAGGAGTCTTCCTTGTATTAGGATTCCTGTAGAATATAGTAGTATAGAGAATTAGAGCCTTATAGTTATAGAAGTTTACTAGAAGGAGGATCTTGGTAGGCTATGTCTTAGTCTTTGTACTACCTGTCTTATAACCTGTACTACTTTTATAGGTATTCTTTGTATTCCTTTGTAGCTTATTAGTCTTAGTATTCCTATCTATTGTTTTTACAATTTTAATTGTATAAGTACTCTTCTTATTAAGTTAAGGATATTACCTCTTATTGGATTATTATTATATAGAGTGTAGAGATCGAAGTATAGAGGTATGTAGGAATAGATAATATAGATAATAGAAATAAAAATTCTTAGTATTAGTAAGTTCTAGATAGTTTCAGGGTAGTATATAAGCCAGAAGATTTCTAGTTAGAATCCCCTTTAAGTTTTACTCGCGAGCTTGGACTTTTCTTAGATAGGCAATATATTTGTAAATCGATTGTAAGGCCCGTATCGTGATGTATTTTTAGAGTCTGGACTACCCTAATGTATGATTTTTCCCTGATTTTAAGAATTTACGGGGGCTTCTTTTATATAAAATTTATATTTGATAAAAGGGTCTCTTGTTAATGATTATTTACACAGCTATCTTGCCTCTTCAGTCTTTATGTTTAGCTCTGAGTTCCCTTT
>JAYMTF010003156.1:0-15970 GCA_036897485.1 Pelargonium nanum | reverse complement strand
GTCTTTTACCTAGTTTTAAAACAACTTCTTTGATGATTTTGCGGAAAATCTCATTCGAGAATGAAGATCAACGTGATAGACAGTTAGACACGGTAGAAGACACTATGCCTATGTCAATCGTCATGCAGAAGAGTTGGATGGAGGCTTGGACCAATTTTGTGGCAAAGAATGGTCAAGCGGCCGAGCGAGGGTGTTTCGTATAGGGGGGGGGGGGGTGGACGATTGGACATATTCCTCGCCCTTCTAGGGTTTGACTCAAGTTTAATATAAATAGGGTACTGTTTGCCTCGTCGGGAAGCCTCGAAGTAGGGTGGTGGGTGGTGTTCATGTTTGGGAGAGACGGATGCCAGGTTTGTCATGGCATTGTCATTTGGGTTGTGGAACGGGGTTGCCAAGAAAATATGGTCAAGTTTGACGCGTTTCAGATTGGTCAAGCTTTGCATGCAGGAGGGAGGACATCCGTCTCTTCAGTCTGATTACGTGAGTTGGTGCAACAGAGTCTCGAGTGATGGAAACAATGATCTTTCGAGAAGCATCAGCTAACCAGGTAATGTTTGAGAATGACGTATTACAAGTGATTCAAGCGATCTAAGCCGAATGTGGTGATATAAACAACCTTAATAGGTGTCTTGGTAGTTTTATTTTTTCATTTATTTGTAGGTATGCGAATAGAGCGACTGATGCATTAGTTCCTCTAGTTCATTGTCAAACATCGCTAATTGAAAAGGGAGTGTCCCCGATTAATATTGAAAACATCATTAGTTTCGCAATTTAAGCAATGATTTTTACAGAAGTAAAAGAAAAAAACAATAAATATTTTGAATATTGGGTTGGAAAGTTTTTTTTTTGAGCTCTGGGTTGGAAAGTTAAATTAACAAGATTGCATTGACAGAAGAAATAAACTCTCAAATCATTTACAATACAACTCATGATTCATAAAACCAAACAAAGCAACAGAATGTGAGAGACACATATATATGTATGTGTGTCCTAATGAACCGAAACAACTCAAAATTAATACTTACAGAGTACCAAAATTATCTCAGATCATTTACAATATGACTCATTATTCAAGAAACCAAACAATCAACAAAATATGAAGGCATATAAATAAGTCTAAGTGAAGTGAAACACAAGTTCTATATATGAACTAACCAAAACAGCAATGAAGTGCCAAGCATATCTCTGACTCTGTCTAATGAGCTGAAACAAGCTCTACCCCGAACCATCGGGAAAGGCTCGCAATGCATCTAGCTTCGCGTTCAAGTAGTAATCTAAAACTGCATTCATTCGTTGAAGTTTATCGCGATGGTAGTTTATATGGACAACCACGGGCCTGAACTTCATCAGGCTCGCACTTTTCCTCACTTTCTTGAAAAGAACCTTGCTATTCATAAAGTGATAAAGATCCATGGTTCTCTTCGACGCGTGAAGTGCAGTGTACCCGGGATTTGAAGGATAAAACAGTTCCTCGTTCATAACAGCCTGGTCGCAAACATTTTCCTTATTAAGTCTACTAGTTACTCGGTCCAAAAGCTCAATTGAAGGGATTGTTGGTCTGATGTAAAAGAAACCAGAGCTGTAAGCCCATAGCCGCATTGTATGTGTATACCTTGCCCAACCCATTGTAGGATCATCAAATACAGCATTATGCCCGTAAGCTGTTGAGTTGTCGTGCCCATCACTCATTGCCTCCACATCTGAATCCCGGAACAAGTGTTCAAAAGGGTTCTGCAAGTAAACGACATCAACATCTGAGACAAGAACACTATAGCCTAACTGCAAGAACTCCCTTATAACACGGTATTTCAATCCCGAGACAGGATGGTGACCTCCGGTCTTCCAAAATGAATCGCCACCCCCCTCTTCGGGGTCTCTCCTATAGAATGGAACATTGTGTGACTCGCAAAATCTGGCAATATTGTCATCCAATGCAACAATCAGATAATTGGCCACACCCACTCTTTTGAGGCTTGTGAACCAGACCTCCAACATTTCCTTTACTGTGGAGGTTGCTAGCACAACTATGAGCTCTTTCTTCAGAGAAACTTGCTCGAGTATCTTTGCTAATCTCGGGTTTACAGATTCATCGGGGATAACTGTAGGGTTTGTCCTTTGTCCCTTCACAGTGCTGTAAGGGCCAGCTTTTTCTCTCCCCTGTTTTGCCATTTGAAGCTTTTCATTAAGCTCTCTAATCTGCTTCTTCAGTTCATAATTTTTCGCAGATGCTACCGCAAACTCTGACTTCAACAAGGTGAGCCGTTCAGATGATTCACATGCTGTTGAATCACCCTAACAAGGGAAAAAGAAGAAGAATTGATTAGGTCTATGAGCCTCGTCGTTTTGCCTGAATATTTGTTTGTAGTATTTAACAGCACCAACATATGCTAACATGGAAGAGGACGGCACTAGCGAAAATGCAAAAGGTAAGCAAATTGCCAACTAAAGACTAACAATTATCTTAATTTTCTCGGGAAAGTCAAAGCAGCATCGATCTTACATGAAGACAATTGTTAGTTAGATTGGAAGTATATTTCAAGAAATTTCAGATGCGACAATGTTCTAAAATCAAAACAAACACTATCACCATTACACTTATGGGCATAGCATTTGGCCTAAATTTCTATCCAAACACTTATTTGTGAGCTATAAATTAGTGCTACATGCAGACTAACCAAGCTACAAAATCAGCAATGATGCATATAAACTACAGACACGGTGCTAAAATTATCTAAAAGCACGCACAATCAACAGTTTCTAGTCTTAAAAATCGAAGGAAACTATTTGTAGAACAAAAATTAGAATTAAGTCACAACACAAGTAATGATGCTATTGGCTTCATTTCAACAAACATTCAGAACTACATAATTGATTAGACATTATGTTTCCGCACATCAAACGGACACCATATCTATATTAATTGCAAATGCAGTGCAAGAGATGCATGGAAGGAGAATCAAAATATCCCATAAGGGTTTAGTACACACAAATCATTATCATCAAGGAAACAAAGACCTAACGAATTCCAAGCAATAATATTTGAGTATCCTTGTACTAAAATGATCTTTAATAGCTACACACAGAGAGACAATATGATCTAAAAATGGCATCTATGATAGTAGAATCAAAGCATGCCTTTAGCTAATCAAGCCAACATAACCCACTTGACTCGGGTGGATTGGTCATCATTTGAAAAACTCGACAATCTGAGCAGTAACTATATCAGCAACGTAAATGTGCCTACACCATCGAAAAACTTAGCTTCTAATTCTTCAACATGCACCCGGTTCAAAACTATAGCATATATTGTTTCTAAGTCCAACCCGACAAATCTGCATACACATGCTTTTGAGAGTGTGCTGGACACAGGACACTCCTAAATCCTCTACAATAAGAAAATAAAGCTTTACCATTAAATGGTTTACAATACAACAATGAGCCGTTACACAGCAAAATGTTGCAAAGTTGTCAACAATTGAAATGCTAGGGTACACAATCATGAAGAAGGCACTAGGTTTCTCTTCAGAAATTAATCAAACAGCTATAGTACTTACAATTATGAACAAGCAAAGCAATTAACACATCAACGTTCAACCATATCCAAACACATACAACACAAACAACTACCAACAGCAATGTTTTTGCCATCCAAAAATCAAAGCACAGAAATTGAACTCGAACGCAAAATGGGTCGGATAGAATATCACATCCCATTAAATAATATTGTTTTTTGAATGCTGGGTTTTTGAGAGTAGTGGAGCATTACCTGAGAATCGAACTTGACGAGAGGACGCTTCTGATGATGATTGCGAGGGTATAAGACAGCGAAGACGAATCCGAGAAGGACTCCAATGGCGATCGCGAGGGCGATTCCTGATGTGCGCGATGAATGCGAGCCATATCGCATCAATGGCCCGTCTCTGCGACCCATCATTTTCTCAACAAAATCAAGAAGAAGAAGAAGAAGAAGAAGAAGAAGAAGAAGAAGAAGAAGAAAATCAGATTTTGATACCGCAAATTGATCGGTTACGGAACGGAGAAAAATGGGTTCAATTTGTGGAGACTAAATATGCGAAGCCAAGAAGATGGTTCTCTAGATTCTCTGTTTCAGATTATGAGAAAGGTGGTTGGTTCTGTTGCTTCACTTTTAGGGACCGTTTGGAGCTGACAGTTACTATAAATGGAGAGCCCTAAACGCTGGCGTTTTGCTACTAATAGAATGATCACTTGCATGATCCATTTCCACCAGCCAAGTGGGCTGTTTCAATGATTCCACTAATTTGGTTATTTTCTTGAATTTAGTTTAAGCCACTAATTTGACATTTCTGCCTCTTGTTTAGGTTCTTCAACTTCTAAAATGTAATGTATCAGTTTTCGAGTCAAAATGGTCAATGGAGTAAACTCAGTTGAAATGATATTAACGTGGAATTGAAAATATATATATGATGTGCCTTCAAGTTTATTGTCAAATCAGATTACAATTTCCAATGGTGGCGACTGGCAAGGAGCAGTTGGCATAGTCTTTCACGTGTTCGCCTTAAACTTCAAGTGCAATAGTCGAAGTAACGATATGACCATTTATTTAATAAAATACTTTTTAGAATTTCAAGTTAGCATCACAGAGTTATCGAAAAGTTTACTTCAACTAAGGATATGTACTATTTTGACCCAAAAACTCAAAATTCAAGAACCTACATGGTTGAAAGTTTGGGATCTAAATGACCTTTAATCCATTTATGTACAAGTACCAACTTGCCAGCATGCATATTCATGTCAGCAAAAGTTAAGCATAAGCCTGACTTAACCAGCAAAAGCTAATCTCTCAGTATAACTAGAAGTCTAGAACCTTATTAACTTGCAAGAGAAAGACCATATTATTTACAAGCCATTACTTAGTTCTATTCTTGTAATGAACATAAAACCCTAAGAGCAGTCTATTCCGACTGGCTAGAAGAAATCATCAGTCTTCGTGTTCTGATTCTGAGTCTTCAATTTGCCTAGCTGTACCAACAACGTTAGGCTTTGTTTGTGTTCGCCCTGGGTGAACAATGTGACCAACTATCTGGTTTGCTGAAAAGGGAATAAGAAAAACGGTATTAACATTACCAAAAAAACGGTATTAACTATACAGAATGTTCTAATGATTAGTTGACAACTTCAGGGATCAGTCTAGCTATAAGGCTTAGGAGGGTTGAAGTTCTTACCTGACGTCAGAATCTTTCCGAAAATGGTCTTGACAAAATGGAATTCTGATTGGTGTACGCTGATAAATTTACCCTGCAAGTCCAGAACTTTATCAGACTTCTTGATTTTGAAACTCGAATAATTTTTAAAATTAGATGTCCTTGTTAATTGGCAAATGGAGTGGCATGATGTTACTTAACTCGTAGTACTTTTCTAAACTTGAGACCCATCAAATACAAGAAGCGATAGGAATTAGGAAGTCTTACCATTTCAGAATATAAGAACTCCACAATTCTATCAAGCTTGGCCTGGTGCCTCAAAAGGAATGGACGCAAATGGTTCATATACAAAACCCTTGCCCCCTGCTGAATATCAAGCAGTGAGTGAATGCAGAATTTGATCTTGACCAGGGCTAGTTTTCTCATTTATAATTGATCTATCATTCTCCTTTATAAAAGATTTGTTGTCCTAATTTAAACAAATTAGAAGAGAAGAAAGGAATTAAGCCAAACTTACATTGGTAGGTGGAAGTTGTAGCCAAACAAGAAATGCAAACTTCATATAATAGTAGAGTGGAAACCTGAAAAAAGAAGAAGGTATAACTGGCTTCCTTAGATTGAATAAATCATCAGAGGCGCTTGATCTAGTAGATATCTCTAAAACCCATGTTAACGGAAGAAAAAGACTGGTCACTAAGGAGAATAGAGCTCCGCATGTCAAATATCATTACATGGCAAAACAAAAACAAAAACAAAAAAGCTCACAGTTTATACCTCAACGTTCCTTACTTCATGCCATGTGTATCAAGGTTAACCATTATCGTAAAGACCATGTGATATGAGACCAGGAACAGGTTCAAACAAAGACTAGGATATATCCCAATTGAAACAAAAAAGTATCTCAGAGAAAGAAGAATTCAAGTACTTCACAAAAGGACATTCTAGACATGACTCTGGATTGGCTTGATAACTAGTTGCTCCTAAAGACATTTAGCAAGAGAACATATATCCAACCCCATTAATACATGTACAAACAAAAGTAAGCCATCATGCAGAGGAGAACTTCAATGAACCTACAGAACTCATACAAATGTCGGGAAGAAAAAAAAACAGAGATTTTATGCCAACAACCTTCATTTGACATGCAAGGACATTCTTGCTCAGTCCTTGAACCTTCTATCCGTACTTTTTTGCAGGTTATGGTCCACGTTGTAGTCCATTATGATTTATGAACCAATGAGAAATCACACAATTCATTTGAAGGCAAAAAGTAAATACTCTCAAAGATTCACTAGATTCAATTTTTCAAACTAGTGACTGTCAAAAGTCATAAGATTCGGAACACACACACACACACACACACAGAGAGAGAGAGAGAGAGAGCAAAAATAAGGAAAAGACCAAAATAAGGTTCAAAATTTACCATGAAAGAAGTTTGTCTGAGAACACTTCAGCCAGACTGAAAGATCCATATGCTACAAGTGATAATAGAAGTCAATAATCAAGAATGCAGCATTGAATCATGCAACTGAAAGCATCGACAAAGTAATTGCTTGTGGATTTGATTTAGCATTGTTATTGCCTTGATATTTAGAATTTTATCTTCAAATGATTACTTCAAAATTCACTATAATCTTCTTCTTCCTTAATTATTCAAGCTCTTAGTAAAACAGTATAGCAGTCAAAATGCAGGTGTAAACCAAAATATATAATTTCAGAAATACAGAAAGTGCAATAGCATCTCCAACCTGCCCAATAGAGAAGCCACTTCTGCTGCTCATTGTGATCTTTCTTTTCGATAGCTTTAAATGTAGAGAAAACAGGTATACCAATCCCGATAGAGCAGCTATAAATTTACAATATACGCATAAAAAGTACCAAGTCAGTATCTAAAGATATACGGACTAACCATGAAATTCACAGGTTTTACTTTAGTACCAGGCCAAACAATAGGGTTAAATAGCTACCAAATTGAATCATTAGTGTAGTGAACTAAATTCCTAGAAAACTTTGATCCTTTCAAAAACCTAAAAGCCGTAAAAATAACAAAATAAAGTTCCTAAATTCAGAAATTACCACGCTGTCCTGATAACAACATTGGAACCAAGTGGGGAAAGTAGTAACCGCAACCCGATCTGTATCAAACATAAATGAGCATTGTTAAAATAACACACTGATGCGAGTATCCACAAAACTCAGTTTAACTCATAGATTTTTGAATAGTGGGTTTAATCATCATCACCTACTATGATCTGAAAAAACTCTCATATAATGGGTTTATTTCAATTCTCTGAATTATACTATATTTTTCTGAGAGTTATCAAAATTCACAATCAAACCCATCAAATTTAGCTCCATGAACTAACTATTCGACTTCTGGGTCGCTGCTTTTGATAGCAAAAGTTACTACAAAAGCTAGCCCTAAAGTTCACAAGTTATTCGTATACACAATCCTAAGAAATTCAAACGTTGAAGAACTATACAAAGGCAACAACAAAAAACCCTAATCTGAATCAAAGCATAGAGCGAGAGGTTTAAGAGAGAAACAACAGACCTCGCTGGGCAGAGCCATGAATTGGATTTGTAGCTTGCAGCAGGTACAGAGAAAGAGACGGTTTTTGGTATTGAAGGAGATGAAAGGGAAGAAAGGGGTAGATTTGTAATTTTAGCTTCTTCTATAGTAGATACTTAATGAAAGAAATGGTAAATAAGTAATTTCACTTGTATTTTTGCTGATGAAGCACAGGGCTGAACTTTTCTTCCTATTTTTCTAAATAAAACTAAAAAATTTACCTAAATTAATTGAATATATGGTTTTAAAAAATATATCAAAAAATTGAATATTTCAATTTATAAGTTGTATTAGTTCTCTCCAAAAAAAAAAGTTGTATTAGTTGGATGACAACTTCTAGGCAAAGAAAAAAATGTATGTTTTGAACTTCTAAACAGAGAACAACCATGTAAAAACTCTAAATTTTTTGCAAAGCTAATGAGAATATTATGTAATTAATTAACTTATATTTTAAGATTTTTTTTGAAATAAAGTGTTATATTTTATTTAATAAAAGTCAAATAGTTTGGCCCGATTAACATTTTTTGTTTAGTCTCTAAGTAAGGTTTTCTATTGCTTGAACCCTTATAAATTATTATGTTTTATTAATTAAGCAAACTCAACCGGTTATGGTTGATTTTAAGATATCGTGCCAGCACGGTGGACACATTGTCACGCCACGTCATATACATAGAGCGTGTGCATGTCACATCAAATATTGTTTTGATACAAATTTTGTAGTGGTGATGAATAATTGTTTTGAAGCATAAAAAGTATTAACAAACTTTCATATTTCTCCGGAGAGTAACAAAAGCACATGACACAATTTTCAAACATAAGAAAACTAAACGAAGATTCAGAAGAACTCGACTCGTGTTCTTGGTTAGATTTCAACTTGCTCCTCTCAATGAAATCAAAATTGTGCGCATTTTTCATTTGATTGTTGTTAGAAACTATTTGTTGTGAAGGGTAAATTCAATCTTACGCCCTAAAGATGTATTTATAGTGAGAAAATGATATAGTTTTGTGCATTTAATCTTGATATAAGTAGTAGCAAAAATAATAATTAATTGTCAGAAGTGGGATTTGAACCCACGCCCTCGTTAGAGGACCAGAACTTGAGTCTGGCGCCTTAGACCACTCGGCCATCCTGACTATATTATTCATAATTTCAATTTTAATTATTTGACAAGTTGTACTTTAACTAGTAATAAAAAGTGATTACTAATTAATTCGGGTTTTAAGCAAAAGATGGTAACTTTTAACTTAGTTAAGAAAAAAAGTGTTTTGATAAGTATATTAGGAAAGTAGCTTAACGCCAATTCAATTGACACGACTATGACTTCACTCAAACTCTTAAAATTACTCTAAAAAATCAATTCGTAAATCAACTCAAAACTCTAATACGTCTGTAGGGCAGAAACTGACACATTGAGTACACCTTGTACATTTATCATGAATTTTACTGAGTGTGACAAGTGACATGGTATCTATACATCTTCACTCATATGAAATTTTAATTTTATCTTTTATGAACCTCTAAAATAACTTCATCCTTAAAAATAAATGTTTTAAATTTAATTTGACAATAAATAATAAAACTTATTTTTATTTTTGATCAAGTATAATGTCAAGTACTTCTAAAAAAAAGTATAATGTCAAGTATTTTATTGATAGGAAAGTTAAAATGTTGACTGAGGTATTAATGAGTGATGAGTCAGTAATATGTTTAGTTTTTTTTGGAAGAGAAAATGATAATTGAGGTATAAGTTAGTATTAGATTTGTTTTTGTAAAAATGATAATGATATTAGTATTTGAGGAACGAGGGTTTTGAGATTATATTATATAGACATATTCTTAAGTTATATAATGATTATGTCGCTTTATGTTATACCTTCGAGTGTATTACTTACTATGATGAGTGAACATATTGTACAGGATAAATACTAAGAGTGATTTGTAGTTCGTAAATTTTAGTGATGTTGAATGTTACGCTTGTAAAATTGAACTTTATTTTTTGTAATATGTTAATTGATGAATTATAGTGGCAATTTTGAAAGAACGGCGGCCCATAGACTTGTATACTTCCTAGTCTACTTTTTGTCGGGTCCCACCCGCTAATTTCAGCCAACACGGTTGCCATTTGTAACTAGAACTTCAAATTTTGGTCAACATTTATTATTTGTGGTCAAATTAAAAATATATAATTTTTTTAAAGGATGGAGTTATTTTAGGAGTCCATGTTGCACAAAAATGTCTAAATAAAAACACAGCACCATTCATGTTGCAGAGACATACGAGCACTAAATCAACAATCCAATTATAGTTTCATCAAGAAGCTTGAAGTTTATATTGACCATACATATGGCTATAACTTGAGCTCAGAGCTCCAAAGTACCTAAATTCATCAACCAATCTTTCATTTTCCAGCTCTCAATATTATGAATTCAAGCATTCTGATACAAAGTTTAGTAAAGACTTCAAAATTCAGCATCATTTTGTTTACATGAGAGCAAGCATTAGAAAGACGTAACCACATTCAAGTCTCGTACATAAATTCAGTTCAGAGGCGAGATCTCAATGAAATCCATAGCTTTGGCACGGATTCAGCAAGCAATATCAATGTGAGATAATTTGCATTTTTATACCATAGACTGATTGAATACAATTTTCGCAGACGAGTATACCACCTTTGCATCATCTGCATAAAACAAAAGCGTGCACGTCAGAACCTCTTGCATTCTTACAAAACAAGGAGTAAATAAGTATTGTTGAACAAATTTTGTGTGCGCCCAATTCACCAATGCAATGCTTAGATGCCTCCCCTAGATACGAGTTTGTTATTGTCGAGGATCATATTGACTACAAAAACATAAAATCCACAACTTCTACGAGGGGAAACTACAATTCAATCCAATAGCTAGGAACTTTTTGGCATTAAATTTATGGAATGTGATGAAATGTTTAGTTTCTTCGACACTTTCACAATCCTATTCCACAAAAAAAATAGTACTTGATAGAGTTGAAGTAGAGAATAACAACTTTGCAATCGTACCTGCAATAGAGGCCAAACTAAATGCAGAAGGCACATTCTTCTCTGCTTCAACAGCAGCTTTGGATGCTGCAATACCAACTGCGACACTTTGCATAACATCGAAACCAGCACTTATGGAAGCAAGTGTCCCACCTACCAAGCAATCACCAGCCCCTGTAAGCCTCACAACTGATGCAGAAAGTGCGGGATAGTGCACAGCAAAAAGATGATTGGGTTTCTCGGTCTGAATAGTTCCATAAATGTGGTTTTTCGGACAGCTTGATGCCACAGCATTCCATAATTTTCCACCAAAACTATTTGATCTGGCTCTCTTCAAACTTGTTCTCAAGAAGCTTGGCCCTCCTTTACAGCACAAGAAAACTCCATCTGAGCCAAGGGTGACAACAACTACTTTGATACCATTCTCTAGCAGAACCCATATAGCTGGCTTTAACATTTCAAACAAGGATTTTATTGATAACTTAGTTTTGCTATTATCCCTTTCAATTGGCTGAAGTTCATCTCCACAAGACAATGCATTTGCCATTGCAATAAGTTCATGTTCATTAGGTGAGGCAAAAGTTACCTGCGGAAACCTCTATATCAGCAGAAGATAAGAAAACTATATACAAAAATTAAATTAAATTAAAAAAAGACACTCCAGGTTCCATAAGTTAGTTAATAAAAACAGTATGCAACGTCCAGAGGCAGTGAAAGACTAGTGATTTGCAGAAACAGTTAGGTGGCTCTCCTGATGAGAGTCAGTGTAATTTTTCAGATTGGTGTATGCTTCATTATTTGACTTCACATCACAAAACAGAACGAGCATGAAAGCCAAAAAGATACCTATCATAAAAAAATTTTAATAAATATTTTATCCTCCAATTAGAAGGTAAAAAGCTTTCTTTTGCTTCACTCTACAATTTCTATTATTAATGGTTGAGATGGCAAACATAAATTCGTGTCAGTTTACGCCTCTTGACCACTTCATTTCATTATACCAGAACTTTGGCTTGATTAGTTTGAAGACTTGGGGAGAGATTGTGCTGTAGCAAGCTTGGTTTGTTTGCTAAACTTTTTCTTAGATTCTTAGGTTTTGGCTTTTATACACCTTTCAACTGATAGACTATGGACTAATTATAGCAAAATTACTGGTAATTAAGAAAAATATGATTAAGTTGAAACATAAATGGCCTTGCAGCCAGCCAGATTTAATATTCTACAGGCTATAATCATTTGAACTTTCTTATGGGCCCATGCTACTCAAAGCTTAATCCATATAAATTGAAGGAGCAATTCCCTATTCCTATCTTTCTATCCAGTTCATAGTTTTTCATAAGCGATTAAAAAATGTAAGACAATGCACATAAAGTATAGCACTTACATACTTGACAAACGAGACAATTCTTTTGGATTTTGCAATAGATACAGGCTCAAACCACACGGGAATATTAGATTCTGCTGCCACTGAGGAAAAAAGCAACATAATCAAGAAAAAGGAAAGTCAAAGAAAGGAAACTAACCGGGTAAGGCGTGTACATGTGCTTGTAAGTGTGCATGCCTGTGTCTTGTGTGTTGGAAAGATAAAGAGAGAAAGATTCAACAAGTGCGTGAAAGTACTTCTGCAAGAAGCTTCTAGAGCAAGGGGGGTTAGGTTTGCATCAACCATCATTATTGGAGCAGAACCTATATTTGACTTGAATTGCTTAATCCACTCAGGTGTCAGAAATTTTTCCTGTGTCAAGGTCAGTGTGTAAACAAGTAAGATCCTAGTGACTATTCAGTATTCAAAAGCTTGTATGAGTTGGAAACTTAATTCAATCCTATTTATCAAAAAATATGGCACCGTAAAATATATACTTACAACTGCTTCCACACTTGCAACACCTACAGCCACCTCTCCAGTTACGTCAATTATGTTGCACACAACAGGAGTCTCAATATCTTGGTGTTTCCGTATGCCTACTCAAAATTGACGCTAATGTAAGTATAGACTAGCATGACTTGCAAAGATAACTCTTAAAACCCACTTATATTTTAGGGTTCCATATAATTGCCATAGAAGAAAATTGAAAAGGGCTGAGGTATCACAATATTATATGAAGCTAGAGTTAAAGCTAGTGCAAAAACAGGTATAGCTTTCTGTGATTTCTAATTGATCTTAGAGCTGATTCTGGTTTGTAATGAATTTTCTCGACAAAATAGTTGAAAATAAAAAAGTTTTTACGAATCTAAATCTTGTGATCACCACCTAATCTCAAAATGATGTATTAATTTGTCTTGAAACACTAATTTAATCCCAATTACACTCCTAATTGCCAAAGATGAGTCCAGTATGAAAAATGCCAATCTACAAATCATGATGCAGTCCAACTGTCCAAGTTGTCTAAAATTTGAACTCAACGGAATCCCTCAAATCTAATCTCTTATTTTTGGGGGACTAAATTTTTTAGGTAGGCTTATTGTGTAACATAAACGAGTTTTTGTTTATACTTCATAGTTTGTAGGCTACACATGCTGATCTCAACAAGAATACTAGTGTTATTAAGTGTTATGGCTGAGTCAAATTTGGTAATAAAAGGACACAGTTACAAGATTGGAACTATTGGAACATATATAAAAAAAATCAGCATGATCGGAGCTAGTCACCGGAGATAAGGAACTGGAGATTGTGAGCATGACAATGTTAACCTTCTGTGGATAACCTGGCAGATTTCCATTGCTCCAACAACTTATTTCCTAGTTAACAGACATAAAATAACAAAAATCTCGTCAGTTTCAAAAGAACAAACCTCAGATACTGGAAAAGTGTAGTGACAACCACAGCTATAGTATGTTAATTGTTACACAGAATCATTATGAAATATGGATAGAGAAATGAGCAAACTCAATCTATGCATAGATCCATGTATCCAGAATGAACGAATATATAAAAATAAATAAAACTGACACTTGCACTGAAGATATGCATTGACCATGTTGATTATCCAATACACGCGTTGTTTCCCAAGAGATATCCTCTTACCAAGCAATTGTGACCAGTACCCAAACTGTCTATTCAAATGATAGTAATTTGTCTCTAATTAACTAATTAAGGTTAGAGAAAATAAATAAAAAGAGAATTGTAACGAAGTTGAGAAATTTAAAAATAATCACCCGGCATATCAGGTCCCAAAGCACTAATCATGAAAGGCTTTGCTCCAAGGTTTATCATGCACTCAGCAACATTCCTTGCTACGCCTCCAGGAATATAATAGACCTGAATGGAGTATCTTGAATGTAAATACCAGCAGAATCTAAAGCATCTAAAACCATAGCAAACAACTGTTCAATACACAACTAATAAATACATATTACAGCCATTACAAAGTCTTCTCTAAAGATATGAGACCTTCAGTCTCAAACAGGAAGCCAATACGAAACTAGTATCATCAGTTATTGCTTTAAAGCAATGCTTCTTACTCTTTCAAGACATACCATGAAACATCAGACGATATAGGTAGATAAAACAAGCCACTTAGGCTAGGATAACTCCTAAACTGTCGCCACCAAACCCTCTTAACAGAAGCTGAACTCAAAAAAGAAATGATCCCAGCCCCCAACAACTTGTCTGTAGAAATTACACAGAGCATTACCCGAGTAGCCCCATCCAAATTATCTTTCTGTAGCTAAAAGGCAATCCTTCGTAGCTAACTATGCTAGGAATTTTCTCTTGGAAATAGCTTGAGAATGCTAAATAAAACTCTACTAACTGTACCTAACATGTCCCCAACAGTGCCCTACTCTCTGCAGAACAATAGCTACATTGGGAACTATTGCATATTAATATACCTTACATCCACTATAATCCGAACAAACATTTAGAGCTACAAATGCAATAAAATAAATCCAAATTCCAACAAGCATTTCTCTCCTGCTCTTGCATTCAAATGAACAACACAGTTACTCCACAATTTACACTAAAAATAACCAAAACCCATCCGGGTTCCATTTCATTTACTCCAAGTGGATCAAATAAAAAAAGAAGCTTTTTTTCCCAAGTTTCAGACTGTACACCTAAAACCCACTATGTTAACAAGCTCAATCTCACACTCCATCAATCCAATAAAAAGAAACAAAGAGAAACACTTGTAGCAGATAATATTAAAGAAAGAGAAAAAAAATTACCTTTCCAGGAACAGTGCTTCCTGGAATTGTTGAGATGTTAGAAGTGACATGAATATCCATCACCATGCCCCCAATGATCACTGCTTCTCCATCCTCCTCCCCATTTCTCATTTTCCCACTACTCAAAAAAACCTTCAAACCCAAAACACCAAAACAGGAGACAAATCAATACAAATTGTTACTGGGACCTGTACACAAGAGCTCAACTAAAGAACAGAAGACAGAACAGTGAGATGATCTGACCTGTTGAAGAACATGATTGGCTTCGTCGTCGTGTGTCTGAAGTAGCAGGTGGCGAGAGATGGTTCCCAATCGCCTCTGCACGCTGTCCTCCATTGTTGCTTGCTCCAATCTCTTGCTCACTTCTCTTTTCTCTTCAGAGTTCAGACTCGGAGAAACGTTTTGACTTTTGGTCTGTTTGGGTTTGGACTCTTCAGCATGTTGGTTATGGGCTCAAATTTTCTTAGGCCCAGTCTTCAACAAGCTGTTGCAAAAACAGTAAGCTTTAGATAGTCCAATAAGCCCAAATTTCTTTAATATAATTTTATTTTCTTTTAAATTAAACCACAAATAATATAACACCCACCCACCAATTCTTGAATTCTACAAGTTCATGGACCGTTTACTAAAAGCTAAGAAGTGTCCAAATTTAGTAAGGATAACCATGAAAGACATTTTATAATCTTTTATTTTGTTCAATATTATATATGTATATTGTCATTGAGAATAATGCTATATGTTTTGAATATTGTACAAAAAAATTACTATAGATGATGCTTATCCAATGATTAATTATCCTATAATTGCCTTCATCAATATTTGAACACATGTTAAAATACCTAATATATGCATGCATGATCCACCTACCACTTGCTAACCTAAACCCCACCACTACTATCACTCTTGTACCTATAAATCTACCACTCCCATGAATATGAACATCATATTATACATTATTATTCAACCAGCATTTATCTTAACAATTGCTTTCTTATTTTCCTTTATTTATATATATATATATATATATGTGTATA
>JAYMTF010003155.1:0-15971 GCA_036897485.1 Pelargonium nanum | reverse complement strand
CACCGCCGATCAAAAAAGACCGGCGGTGGTTCAAAGAAAAGTTGTGGACGAAGAATTAGAGAAGGCGGCTAGGATTTCCAGAGAGAAAAATTTTACTTTTTATTTATTTTATTTTATAAAAATCCAGTCACATATGAAATACTAATAATATTATTATAATAAGTTAGTATTTATAAAGTTTGTTACTATGTATGTCATTAGAGATATAACTTATAAGAGATTATATGCAATATTCATTAGCTTTTCTTAAGTTTTATCAAAATAAAAACCAAGACACTCATTATAAAACGAGAGAATACTACATATAGATGAAACAATTTTTTCGGTGGATTTTTATTTTTAGATTCAGTCATTATCTTATTATTAGTTTTTTCTAAAATTTTAGAATAATCAAATTATCATTTTACAGCTTTATTAAATTTACATGGCTAGAAATTTCGGCAAAAAAAAAAAGTATGAGGTTATGGTGTTAGATTTTATATATTATGGTTTTATTTATGATACTAATTTATGTGATCATATCTAAAAAAAATATCTAACATAAAGTTGGTGACAAGGGTAGTGATGGGAAAGAGTAGGCATGTGACCACCCTCCTCAACTTTCTTCAAATGTCTTGGTCGTGTTGAGTATGGGTTATTGGTGAAACAATCATGTTTTTATTAAACTGTGATTTTGTGAATTTAGTTTGACATATGACTGGTGACTTTGTTATAAAGTTATTATTAATAATTCATGTATAACAAATAAAACATTTAGTTTACCACAAAAATGCAATATAAACCCGACACTCATTCTTTTACGTCGTTTTAATTTAAAGCCGAAAGTAGAAATAAAATGTTTCAACTAAACAAAAGTTTCTTATAAAACTGAAAAATGGAAAATTGTTTTCTACAACTGCACGAACCCTTAATCCGTCTGTATTATTACTTTTTTGAAGTTTAGAACGATGTTCTTTCATGTTTGAACCCTCTTATTTTTTTCTTTTTGCAGATATGGCCCAACTTTCAAAACTAGTTTGGTTGGAAGACCAGTGGTAGTTTCAACAGACTCTGATCTCAGTTACATCATCTTCCAACAAGAGGGAGTTTTGTTCCAGAGTTGGTATCCATATACTTTTACAGAAATTTTTGGTAGGCAAAATGTGGGTTCTTTACATGGGTTCATGTACAAGTACCTCAAGAACATGGTGCTAAATCTTGTTGGCCCTGAGAGCCTAAAAAAGATGCTTCCTGAAATTGAAGGAGAAGCTTCTAGAAAGTTAAACAAGTGGTCATGTCAAGATAGTGTTGAGTTGAAGGATGCAACTGCAAGTGTAAGTTTTTATAGCCAACCACTTTTTGTCTCATTCATAGTTTCATATGGGTAGTGTAGGGTTTTTGTAGAGCTCGCAATTTGGACTCGGATGTTTAGTTATTCTAAAACGCTAGTGGGTCAGGTCAAGATAAAAGTCTTTTGAACTTGAAATCTGAATTGACAGCTCTGGAAATAGTAGAGCATCCTATTCCGGATTCAAGTCGAGTTATGCATTTTGAATCCTACCCTGAAAATACCCAACCCAAATTGTCGCCGGTTTGAGATTAGGACATGCAATTCGGGCTTTGAGTTGTGTTTGTTTGTTCAATAAGAGCGGGTTGGGTTCCGGGTTTTTGATAGGTTTAGATTTAGAGCTAATAGTTTGGGTCTCGAGTCGAGTTATTCAAACGTTACCTAAACAAAAATTCATGATATATTGCATAGAGTTTGATAAGATTGTGAAATTGTCTTGGCAGATGATATTTGATTTGAGCGCAAAGAAACTGATAAATTATGATTTGGACAAATCAACAGAGAACCTCATCGACAGTTTTGTTGCATTCATGAAGGGATTGATTTCCTTTCCTATAAACATTCCCGGGACATCATTTCACAAATGTTTGCAGGTAATATCAATAATATTTTCGTTTCATTTTGAAACAAAATTTATTTTTTAAAATGACACTTATTATGGAACGGTGGCAGTAACATATATTTATTTATAAATAATGAACCAATCATCTCGCGAGCCTTTCAATCCTTAAAAAGCTCGGCTTGATCTCTGCTTGTTTTTTAAAGCAATCCTAAACCTAAACTCAAGATTGGCTTGATAAAGATCGATTAAAACGATATATGAGCCGGATATTTAGCGAGTCAATCTCGAGCGGCTCATTTAAGTCAACAACAGTAAAAGTTTCGTGCACTGAATTTGACGTTTTTGAGGTGTTTTCAGGGAAGGAGAAGGGCAATAAATATGCTGAAGAAGATGCTTGAAGAGAGAAAAGCATCACCAAGGAGACACAATAGTGATTTCTTTGATTATGTCCTTGAAGATCTTCAAAAAACAGGAACAGTCCTCACAGAAGAGATTGCTCTAGACTTAATGTTTGTGCTATTGTTTGCTAGTTTTGAGACAACTTCTCTAGCTTTAACTTTAGGCATGAAGTTTCTATCAGATCATCCTTTGGTGCACAAGCAATTGGAGGTATGTATTAAAAGACCCATTTGACTAGCACATGACCCGTCACGTCAACAAAACAATTATTTAATATGTTTTAGATCTCACGTCAGGTTAATTGTTGAGAAAGTAACAAGAAATAACGCCGGTAACCATTTTAGAGTAAAAAAATTTTAAGGACCAAATTAGGTCTATACACTAAAGTTTATGGACCAAATTGAGGTATTTATTTTTTCTTTTTATGAAGTTTCTATCGTTTGAGGAAAAATTACCAAAATGCTCTTGAACTATCAGGATCTGACTGGTTTGGTTCATAAACTAATTTTATGCTTAAATAGTCTCCAAACTATTAGAAATTTACCAAAACTAAAATTGCAGAAAAACTAGTGGAAGTTAAAGTCGATGACTGTTTTGGTCGGTTTTCAATAGTTGAGAGACCTTTTTAACATGAAACTTAATTCAGTGCCTAAATTGGTCGGATTCTGATTGTTTAGGGACCATTTTGATAATTTAGTAGTTACTTGACAACCTTAATTGCATCTATTTGTTCCCAACTTTCAGGAAGAGCATGAGGAGATTGTGAGAAACAGAGAAAATGCTGATTCTGGACTTACATGGGCAGAATACAAATCAATGAAATTTACATTTCAGGTGAGTCAATCTCTTGAAATTAGGGGTGTCTTGATTGGATCGGGGCCAGACCGGACTGATCGGTCTTTTGTAAAATTCTTCGCTCTGGTTAGGATTGATTTTGTCCTAACAAACCGGTTCGATTCGGTCTAAGACCCATGAAATGGTCCTAACAAATTTTGTAAAATGTTGAAGAGCATTATGTTAATTGGTTCATAATTTGATCAGTTCATCAACGAAACTGTTCGACTAGCAAATATTGTTCCAGTTATCTTCAGGAAATCACTGAGGGATATTCAGTTCAAAGGTATACATCAGAATCTTGAAAAATTACTCCAGTTGTCTCAAAATAATTATTCCTTTTTTTTTGTAATTTTATATGTTATTTTTGTGAAGAAAATCACATTTAATTGACAAATCATATAAATGTTATGAATACAGAATATACCATTCCAGCAGGATGGGCAGTGATGGTGTGTCCACCAGCTGTGCACTTGAACCCAGCAAATTATGAAGATCCACTTTGCTTCAATCCATGGAGATGGGAGGTGGGTTCTATGTTTTTTTTTAAAAACAAGTTTTGTGCTTGTCACTAGTAATAATTTTGGTAACCAATAGTAAATTGAGCTTGAGCTACACGTGGAGCTGACAGTTTGGATCTGAACTCACGGGTATCCATAACCTAGAGCCGGTGATTCGGGTTTTGGGTTGAGAATACCTAAACTCGAACCCAACTTGAAAGAGGTGCATGTTTAGGGTTTCAAATTATATATCTAATTTTACGCTTAAAATGTTTGGATTTGTCCGACTCAAAATTTGACCGGGTCTAATTTATGCAACTCGATAATGAAGAAATGCGGATCGGTTTTAGGCGGATTTGGTTTCAAATTATCACCTTTTCCGAAACCCAATTCCCATTTTTTGGGTTTGAGTCGAATTTGCCCTAGCAAGCTGCGAGTCAGATCATGCAAATCCGCACGTATTTTACATGTAAAATTTGAAACCCGCACTTCTGTCAGCAAGGGTTGGGTAGGCATTTTCATCCCAACCTGAAACTCAAATTTCAAGCTCAGCAACCTGATGCAGGAGAGTCTGGCAGAGTAGAATCATTTGTGCACACAGTCTTCTCCATGTCTTTGTGCAGTCAAGAGAATGCTATTTATGTACGCAGCTTTACTCGAGAACTCAACGTTTAAAAAAATGATGGCTTGCAGGGAAAGGAAGTAAATGGTGCATCAAAACAATTCATGGCTTTTGGTGGTGGCATGAGGTTTTGTGTTGGAACAGACTTCGCCAAGGTGCAGATGGCTGTGTTTCTCCATAGGTTGGTCACAAAGTACAGGTAATTAAGAGCTTCGTTCTATCGGTTTCGATTTCATGTTCGAGTCAGAGAAACAATCTCTCTGAAAAAGCAAACCCGAATTCCGAGCTCTATCTTAGACTATGATAAGGAGAGAGATTGACCTATTTTACATCTAAACTTTTCAGGTGGAAAGCACTCAAAGGAGGAGAAATTACAAGAACTCCTGGTCTACAATTTCCAAATGGTTTTCACATAAAACTCATGGAGAAAAATGTAGCCAATCAGCAAGAAACTTCACATGGCTCCACATAACCAAATTGGAACAATGAAAAAGCTAGTCAAACAGGCTATGGCTCTGTTTGTGATCACTATGTTTTTTTTACGCACGGTCGTGTTAAATTCACCAAACACATATCATGTTGTCATAATAAAAATTTACTTGTAATGTTGTGTGTATGTTTCCTAAACATTTCTACTTTTACCTGCAAAAATAGCTTCGCAGTGTTGCAATGTTACATTACAAAGGTTATATATATATATATATATATATATAACGAGACAAAAATAAAAACTATAACGAGACAAAAATCTTAACTATAACGATCAGAAATTGATCAGACAAATCCGCTTATTATATACTAAAAATCTTCATCGATCCGACCTTTTTTGGATCAGATTCGGATTAGTCTTTAACAATACGAAGTGCCACCCCTATCTTAACCATTGCACAAAGCTCCACCACGAATGTCATTTATACTTATTTCTAAGAAATTTTCAAAGCTTGTTATGGAATAATTTCATAAAGCTACTGGTACCTATTTGATTGCGAAATGACAAGATTTGGCTGGTTCCTAATTTGTTCAAGAACCAGACCAATCTGATCCAATATTCACAACCATGCTTGACGATCAAGCATTAACAGCCAAAAGTCAATGTTTTAAGCGACTATTTGAGAGGTCTTAAAATTGAATTGTATAAATTCCACAATGTCTTCATCTATAACACTAATAGACAATTGCAATAGAATTTATTGGTTATTATAACTAAACTCTAAGTAACAAAAGAGTTCATTAACAAAAGATATCAAACAAGCATTCCAACAAAATGCCTTTACTCCAAAAACAATCTTCCCCACGACCAACCCATCAAAGAAAGAGCAAAAATAAGGGCGTAATAGTAACTGCGGAGAAGGTGGAAAGAACTAATACCGGGGGAGAGCGGGTCTTTTCTCGAGCATTTCATATTGAAGGATGAGATTGTCCTGCAAACCAAGCACAAAATGATATGATTTTGGGTTTTCTTAGTTGTGTAAGAAGAACCTGACATCAACTTTCGGATAGAAATATTACAAACCTTGCGAACGGTCTTCCATGTCTTGGGATCAAAACAAATGTAGGATCCTCTCTCGTAGGTATCTGTCTTGACGAGGGGCTCCACATTGGCCACCCTTATGAGCCATATCTGGAGCTTCTTGTGGTACAACCATCCTCTCGTGTACCTGAAACACGATGATAAAGCTCTATGACTATCAAGAGGAGTGAAATGAAAGATGAAGGAAGTTTGTATATAGCGGTTTAAGGTTTTAAATATCAAAGGAAGGAATGATTAAGAAAGCTATTTTAAATTATTTGAGATTCATATAATCGAAATTTATTATCCTCCCACTAAGTGCATAGGTGTGGGAACAGATTTTGGTCTTTTTTTTATTCAGTTGAAAATACCTAATCCTAACCTTATCTGCATAGATGCAGGTCAGGTTTCGGGTTTACCATAGGAAAGGACACGGATTGGGTTACCAGGCACACACCCGTTTCATTTCAAATCCGATTCATCATGACCCGAAAAATTATCGGTCCATTTGAGTTTATCCAAACCCGCAAAAGACGGGTCGGATTTTGGGTGCCCATGGATTCAAGTGCAAATTTCTAGCTCTACTCCCGCTTATCAGATAATGCTCCCGGTGCCATGTATCTCAAACCCCATATCTCTTTCAATAAGAACGTACATATCCGCATAGATTGTTATTAACTGAATCATTTACATCATCAATAGCTTCTCTCGGTTGCAAAGGTGCATTTCTATTATAAGAATGTGCTGAGCCATTCTGATAAAGCAATCCTACCAGTAATGCATTTAATCCTACCGCAACTCTACTTGTTAGAAGTTTACTTCTGACCATAATCTATCTGCTAAAGCTACCTATGAACATAACAAGTTGTTGATAATAATAATAACAAAATAGATACTTAAGTACTGCAGAGGACATACAGTTCATTTGCTGCAAACAGCTGGGCCTCTTCTTTTGGCATGCTGCAAAGACATAAACTGATTTCAGATCATGTGTGTGCATGAGCACGCGCGTGAGAGAGAGAGAGAGAGATTACCTGTAAAAGATATAAAATAATGTCTCTAGCTGAAATTTTGAAAAGTGAACTTGCTGCATCCACCAATGACAAAATTGGATTAGAAAGCTAAGTATC
Source organism: Pelargonium nanum (assembly GCA_036897485.1). NCBI lineage: Eukaryota > Viridiplantae > Streptophyta > Magnoliopsida > Geraniales > Geraniaceae > Pelargonium > Pelargonium nanum. The sequence goes on along the minus strand of JAYMTF010003155.1, from coordinate 9,087 downwards.
TAAGTTTCTCAGCAAATCTATATAACTAAATCAGAGTCTCACTTTTAGGGCAGGAGGTTGTTTAGCATGATAACATTCTGGGACACTAAAGTCAGGCTCCTTGTTTGCAGGTTCTTCCGACCAGGGAGAGGCAAATCTTTTATGAAGATCGTCTGATGAATTCAGATTTAGACCGAGTGTCGTCAGGTCAATTCCCAGGGCAAGGGTGGTCAAGTCAGGATTGCTCACTCTTATGACATTCAACAAACCAAGCAAACCGAATTGATCTGTCACAGGCTGTGGTGCTGGTGCAGACTTCAGGTCTTGATCTCTATAAGGACTTGAAGGTGACATTTGCTGTAAACGATGTTGTGACTGGCTCAGAAGCTGTTGATACTGCTGAGTGAGTTGATCGTAGGATCCCGCACCAGATGCTGTATTTGATGAGTTGACCGATCTTAGCCCAAAGGTTGATTGCCCACTACTTCGGAACTGAGAACAATAGATAAAGCAAGAATAAGAAACTTCTAATGCCGGATCCAAAAACCAATTACTTAACAAATCAGTTGACAGGACCAATCACTCACTTGTGAGTGATTGCTTGCACTGGAGAATGGCAACATGTCAGAACCATGTAGTTGAGGAAAATTTTGACTGTTTGCATGTAAAAAAGAGGCTCCACTTCCATTTGGTGATGAAGAATGTTGCGGCTGTTGATGGTTAAGAGATGAATATGGTCCTCCTAAGCTGCTAAACCCACCAGATCTAACCATCTGCAGAACCAAATACTTAATACTTCATAGTGGAGGATTTTTATAGAATGTTTAGTACAAAAACCTGACACTATAAAAGAACTCACAGGCGAGTACTGAGATTGCATTGAAGACATGGCATCATCATGAAGCTGCTCATTCCGGTGCAAATCCACAGAATAATCAGCATTTCCACCTGTGCCCACCCATCACAATCCAAGACAAAAAAAAAATGCACTCAATAATCATAGAGTCAATCATCATAAAATTTGCTAATTAAGACGCAAGTATTTTCTCCAACTCAAGTGATAGCCAACAGAAACACCTAGCTTTTGTGTACAATATTCCTTATTTCTGAGAGGAAACATAAAAGGGGAGACGTGAAATAGTTATACACACAGGCTTCAACACACTACGCATACGACTACAAGAGACATATCTAAAACGTCGGCCTAGTGCATGAGGCTCCCACCATGGTGGTGTCTGATGAAAGATTATTTATGTGCCCCACCTTGCCCCTCCTTTTGCAAAGAGGCTGGTTCCCAAAACTGTGACCTCAAAGTCATGAAGCAGCAACCTTAGTGTCGCCCGAAGGCTCATCCTCAGTTCCTCACACATGAGAGACACATCTAATTTCAATAAATGGTAGAAGAGCTGAAGGAAATGTGGTGGGTGATTAAATGATTGCTGCAATAATGCTGTGACACAAGTCCGAGCATGACATACAAATCTATCACTTGCAGACCAATAGTCACTGATAATGAACAATATGGTAACAGTTATATCATTACTGAGTCTCTTAGATCAAGGGGGGAAGGGATGCACCTTTGAATCTTGGGAGGGCAGGGAAATCTTCGGATTGAATGCTGAACGACTGGTTTTGTTGGACAAGCCCAACACTCTGGTTCCGCAGCAAACCTGCATATCAATAGGCATAATTTTCTTTTCAGTGCATATGTTTCCAAATAGAAAGGGAATGATGAGTGATTGAGAAATTCAATCAGAAGGTGATATGATATGACTGCATTTTCATTACTGTGAGGATCAAATAAGCTGATCTAAGTGATTTTAGATTATCGGCTTTGACACACTTTCATGTCAATCTTGCATATATCTCATATGGTAAAATCTGGTGAGTATGAAGTGAAATTGACAATAAAAGAGATCAAAAGAACATAGATGATGGTATGCTGAGTGATTTCTCTTCATCTCATGGCATCATACTACTGAGTATAAATGTGAAATGTTTCAATCGAAAAATAAATGGAACAAATAGTAGTTGTATCCGTACTGGTCAGCAACTACCGTGGTAAATGTGATAACTGATACATGCACAGATCAATGTCCTTTGACCCAGCACCAACTGATTCTTTCAGATGATTCTGTATCCCCATGTCCACCATTACCTGATAAATTTAGGTGAGTGCCAAGACCAGGCATGGCTAGTCCTCCATTAGAGTTAAAACTCCCTCCAATGTGTCCCCCACCATCAAGGTTGCCAATTGAGTTTGTAATTTGAGGACCAGAATTCCCCAAAATTTGTGACACTCCTAATCCTGCATTCAAACTCCTATTAATGACAAATTAACTTGGAGGACCACCCCTAGGCATAAAAAGGAAAGGAAGAGAGAAAGATTTTACCCCCTCTATTTGCAATTCCTGACTGTCCATGCAAACCGCTATGTGATAGCTGTTCCAGAAAAACAAAAGCTTGTTAGGAATGAGAACATGTTCTTTAATATGGTTTTTCCTTCAGGGAGAATATTAGACAGCATGGTTAAAAGAGGAATGAGAACCAATAATTGGCCATAGTGCCACCAACGCAAACGTGCCTTGCACCAACCAATACTGCCATCTGTAAAATGATACCTGAGGAAGTGCACCAGGAATACCATTCATCGAGAATCGTCCATAAGAATGACTTCCTGCTGGTTGCTGAAGACCGGTTGGAGTGCCATTATTCATTGTTGAATTCCTCGATGCAATTGTTCCTGCAAATTTGAAAATGTTGAAGATACATAGATGATGTGGAATCCGTTATCATTCCTATTAGAATTATAAAGAGTAAAGGTTGTAAAAATACTTTTACCATGCATTTATGAAGATCACAGAGTTGGAAACTCAAACAAGACTACCAAACAGATGGAGTTGAACAGATTGAATGCAGAATATGTTTTTTTTCCTGATGTCTGTGAAGTCAATTTGCTCTATCCTGGCTGCAAATTACATTCAAAATAACATTCATAAAATTGAGAAAGAGAGATCTCTTATCACTTTCAGCCTAAAAAACCATTGGCAGACTTAGCATCTTAGAAAAAATATAAATGTCTAGTAAAAAGACAAGATGATATTTAGAAGCTCGGGGATTATATAAGAAATTAAAAACTATGAAAAAGTGCAAATAGTCATTTCTATAAACATGATAAACAAAGAGTATTGTCAACCTACACAAATAAATCTATGCCATCCTTTCTCCCCCATTGAAGATAGTTTCAAATGTCCGAGAAATCAAAAACAAAAAATCAAACTTCTATAGCTAGGAAATTCAGAATTTTCTTTCTCGTTTTCCTCGATTATCCTAGTAACCAACCAAGCAGAAATTCAGTGGAAAGTGGACATACCTGCAGTATCAAGTGTTCTATTCAGTGATCAATTTCAGCTACTCTCAGCAAACAACTGAAACAATCCATTTATTAACACCAAAATCAACAAATCGAACAATCATTCCATCAATTGCAGATTATCACAATCGCACAAGCAAAAAGAGCGATAATCATAAATCAATTACTCATATCAAATCACTTTCCATCCAAAAAAAAAGACAGCGAAAACTTTTTGTTTGGTTCCCGGTATAATATGAAACAAATAAGAACTCCACTGTTAAGCCCTAAGGGTTCTCAATCGTAAACAATCAAATTGACAACGAAAAGGAAAACACTCAGTGAATACCCCATTGACGATAGTTTCAAACGTCCGAAAATCAAAAAACATAAAATCAAGCTTCTACAGCTACGAAATTCATAATTTTCTATCTCGTTTTGCTCGATTTTCCTAGCAACCAAACAGATATTGAGTGGAAAATGGACGAACCTTTAGATCCGACGAAGGAATTTTCTGCGGAAACTGTTTGGAGCTGTTTTGATTTGAGTACTGTGGACTCACACAGTCATTAGGTTGCCCTTTTTTGGCAGTTATAGAATCGATCCAATCAGATCCCGCCACCTCATGATATGGGCCCTTTATTACGTTACTTTATTTCATTATTTTTATAATTAAAAAAAATGTTACTCGTATTTGTCTCATGTTTTACAAAAGAAAAGAAAAATACTTTTGAAAATGATATTTTAGTATAATACTATTTGTTTTATGCCAAATTTATTTCTAATTTTATTTTTTTTATAGAATGTAGGGTTAAGCTTGGGCATGGGCATGATTGAGTAAAAAGCTAAATGTGTGTGTATATGAACCCACCTGAACTGGATTGGATATACTCAAACTAAACGAATTTGATCTATTATTCGACTAATAAAACGTCTTTTATGTGTTGACGTGACAATTTTAAAATTTGAGTCGGATTGATAAATGTTAATATCAATCTAATTTGAAACGGGTTTAAGTTTATTCGGGGTTTGAGTGCTAATTTGTTAGATCCCATCTGCATTTTCAAATGACAAATCCAATTAAGTACGACATAGAATAGGTCATATTTGGATTTTAAGTGTTTTGGGTTTGTAACCAAAACGTCAACTATAGATGGTAGTACAAAGGTTGGTCACGCGTGAGAGCAAGATGGGCTACTTTCTTGTTGCTATAGATGACAACTAGATGGAGTTCCCGTGCATCGCACGGTATATGTAATATACTATATTTTGAGTACAATTATATGTTTTGTATTCATAGTCTCACAAAAGAATCTTCAATCCGTTTTTTCTTATAAAAAGACTCTATAAAAATCACACAACCCCGACTTCGATAACATATTTTTTCAATTGAGTTACCACTAATCGAGTATCATTACACATGTCAAAAGTATGATATATATATATATATATATATATTATGGATTAGCGTCACATATACATCAATCTTCAATGTTAGCTTAAGATTAAGCAAATCTCACGAATTAATTGTATCTTAAAATATTATGGAGTGTAAACATATTTATGGCTATTTGAATATCTATCAACTTAACATGCAAATACAGTTAATAATGTCATAGAACAACTAATTTGTGGTGGGCAAAGCTGAGCTTTTGGTTGCAATACACAGTAGAAATGGCTGAAGGCGCACAGGTAACTGAGGGGTCTCTGCCGGCAATTTCGCCGGAGGAAGATGATCAGTTGTCAAGGTCAACAAAAAAGGTTAAGCACAATGAAAATGAAGATGTGGATATGGCGGAGAACACTGAGGAAGACCATGCTATGAAAGAGGTAGAAGAGGAAGACCTGCTTTTGCATGCGGATGACATGCCAAAGCTGTCTTTCAAGGAAAAACTAATGATTTTTTAGAAACGCAAAGCAGACAGACAGAAGGATCTCAAGGAGAGGTACCCGGATGAAGATCCCATTGCTCATTTCACCCATGAGGGATGTCCAGCAGTTAAGTTTCCCGAAAAAAGAAGGGAGAGATTGAGCCGAGAATGGAAGGACTGCTTGATAGTTAAGCTACTTGGTTGTAACCTGGGGTGGAGAACGATGTACGAGAGAACTTCCCGGTTATGGTCACCACATGGGGAATATGATTTAATACCATTGGCGGATGGTTACTATGCTGCTAAATTCCAACTTTTCCAAGATTACAAGCACGTGATGGAGGAGGGCCCGTGGACGATCTTCGGATATTACCTAACGGTTCGTCAATGGATCCCTAACTTTAGGCCTTCGAGTGATACCATAGATAAAACTCTAGTATGGATTCGTTTTCCTGGACTCCCGCTTGACTATTATGATGAAGTGTCACTATTGGATGTTGTAAAGTTGTAGGTCGGCCTATTAAGGTAGATGTTAGCACTCGTATGGCTTCTCGAGGCCATATTGCAAGGGTATGCGTTGAAGTGGATTTGAGCCGGCCGTTAGTGTCAAGGATATGGTGGGATGAGGTTTGGCAGACGGTTGCGTATGAAGGACTCCATATGATTTGTTAGTCGCCGGAGATAAGAGGGAGGAGCAGAGAGCGGCAGAAGTGACGGAGACGGTGACCGGAAAACAAACCGGAAATTTTGGGGAATGGATGGTGGTCCCCAGGAGAGGATCTCGGCAGAATCCGAGATCCAAATCAAGCGATAAGGATGGAAACAAATCAAAAGTTAATCGCGAAGGATCTGGATCGAGATTCGCGGCGTTATCTCGAGCCGAAGAAGGGGTGGAGAGTGATAAAGTTACGTTGCATGGGGAGTCTAATATACAAGCAGGTGGTGGAGGAAATAAGGCTGGGGCGGCAGCTTTTCCGAGAGATCTACCCGAATCACAGCTGGAAGCTCAGCAGGCCTGTCGAGCTTTAGGTGTGGAGGAGATGGGGTCGATAGAGGAAAAGACCAGTCGTCGGAGATAGAGAAAGCGTTGCTGAATGCGGGAATTACGCTTGATGATAAGATCAAGGCTTTTCTTGGAATTCGAGAATCTGCCTTAGGGGATGCTTCGAGTTCGGCCGTAGCTGGGTCTGGCGAGACCCAGCACTCCAAGTAAGTTATTTAAATGAATTGTTTATTCTGGAATTGTAGGGGACTAGGGTCCCGTTCCAGATGTAATGTTGTCCGTGATTTGGTTCGTAGTCATAAGATTGATTTATTGGTTTTATTTGAAACTCGTATTGGAGGAAATAAGGCTAATTCTGTGATAGCCAGGTTAGGTTTTTCTAATTGGTTTGTGGTTGATGCTATTGGTAACTCTGGGGGTATTTGGTGTCTTTGGAAAGACGGACACTGGAATTTTCGGGTTTTGGGTGCGTCTAATCAAGTGGTTCACTTGGAGGTCCAACATCAAAATTCGAATGCTTGGGTTCTCACTTGCTTGTATGCGAGTCCGCTTTGGACGGATCGGAAAGTCTTATGGGAATGTATGACTTTATTGGCTTCCAAGGTCAGTTTTTCATGGGTGATTGCAGGGGATATGAACGATATTATTAGTGATTCGGAGAGGTTTGGAGGAAACCCTCCGTCCACTAGGAAGGTAGCTTTGTTCCGTGATTGGCAGGAGGCAGGGGGTTTAGTGGACCTGGGGTTTGTTGGGTATCCTTACACGTGGTCGAACATGAGACAAGGCACTAGTCGAATTATGAGGAGGTTGGATAGAGTTCTTTGCAACGGGGAGTGGAGATTGTTGTACCCGGATGCATTGGTTTGCCATCTCCCTCGGGTGCAATATGATCATAACCCCGTGATGCTGTCCTTGGGAATTAATAAAATAGATGGGCTTGCTCGCAGAACATTCATGTTTGAAGCCATGTGGCTGTAACATGAAGGGTTGAAGGATGTGGTGAATGAAGGGGAAGTCCCAGATTTTGTTAATATCAGCTCTCATCTCACAAAGTTAGCTGAAAATTTGCGTCACTGGAATCATAATGTATTTGGTAATGTGTTCCGCAGAAAAATGCATGTGCTAGCGCGCTTGGAAGGAGTTCAATTTCAGCGTATCACTGATAATTCCCATGCTCTGCAATGTTTTGAAGAGCAGTTATTACATGAGTATGAAGCTATCCTGAACCAAGAAGAGACCCTATGGTATCAGAAATCAAGAGAGAATGTGATTCAAAATGGGGAAAGAAACACGAAATATTTCCATTGATCCACTGTTATTAGACGTCGGCACAATTCTGTTAGTATGTTGAAAGATAATAATGGAGAATGGTGTTCGGACAAAGATAAACTGGAAACTTTGGTGCAAGAATATTTTGTTGGGGCCTTTGCGAATGAGGGTTATGTGAGTTCAAGTTTCCCGCCAACAGTGAGACCTGGTCTTGATGATGATGCGGTAGCTGCAATTGATAGTCCGGTAGACATGGAGGAGGTTAAAAATGCTCTTTTTGATATGAGTCCATGGAAAGCGCCCGGACCTGACGGATTCCACGCGGGCTTTTTCCAGAAGTTTTGGAACCGCTTTGGGATGCCGATTACCAACTTGGTGAAATCTAGTCTGGAAACAGGTAGGTTCCCGGAAGACTTGAATCAAACCCTCCTAGTGTTGATTCCAAAGATAGCAAGTCTGATTACAGTCAAGGATTTTCGTTCTATCAGTTTATGTTGTGTGCTTTATAAGGTTATTACAAAGTTCTTGGTTAATCGGATTCGCCCGTTCTTAAATGATGTAGTAGCCCCAAACCAGTGCAGCTTCATTCAGGGGAGAACATCAAGTGATAACGTATTGGTAGCTCAGGAGTTAGTGCATTCTATTAGAGTCAAGAAGGAGGGGAGGCAATTTATGGCAATTAAAATTGATTTAGAGAAAGCCTACGATCGCATTGATTGGAATTTTTTGGAGAAGACCCTGTTCTTTTTCAAGTTTCCGCTATCGTGGATTCGCCTGACGATGTTTACTGTCCGGACAGCACAAATGTCAATTTTATGGAATGGAAAGCGATTAGAGACATTCAAGCCTCAAAGGGGGCTGAGACAAGGAGACCCGTTGTCGCCCTACCTTTTTGTTTTGTGTATGGAACGCCTTGGGCATTTAATTCAGAAACGCGTAAGGAATGGGTCTTGGAAACCGATCAAAGCAAGTCGAAATGGCGTGGGAGTGTCGCACATGTTTTTCGCAGATGATCTCCTTCTTTTTTGCGGAGGCTACGGTGGAACAAGCTTTGTTAATCCGCAAGGTTATGGATATATTCTGCTCAGCTTCGGGGCAAAAAGTTAATTTTGCAAAGTCTAATTTTTTTGTGTCGGAAGCAGTAGGTGGAAGAGTTCGGGGACGGATTAAGGAGGCCCTGGGAATCGAAAATACCCCTGATTTGGGTCATTATTTGGGAGTGCCCCTGCATTGCAAAAGAATGAAAGTGGCTGACTTTCAATATGTGGTTGATAAGGTTAGTAGCAGACTTGCAACGTGGAAGTTGAAGCATTTGACGATTGCGGGCCGTGCTACTCTTATCAAGTCAGTTACGAGTGCGATTCCTACTTATGTGATGCAAACAGAGCTGCTGCCCCTCTCGATCTGTAGAAACATTGATCGGATCAACAGAAAATTTTTGTGGGGTGGATCAGATTCCCGAAAAGGAATAAGCTTGGTCAAGTGGGATGAGGTTTGTCAACCTAAAGCTCATGGAGGCCTCGGATTGAGAACCATGGAGCGTGTAATGAAGGGTTTTCTATGGAAGTAAAGCGGAATAATAACAAAATTTTTCCATAGAAACTACCTTAACC
>JAYMTF010003154.1:0-15971 GCA_036897485.1 Pelargonium nanum | reverse complement strand
AACTACTCGAGGGTCATTTCAATTGTTTGGACAAGTACAAGGGTACTGGTGACAATTTACCCTTTATTATTTATCAACAAGCGGTATATTATTTTTTTGAAATCAAAGATGGATACTTTTATGGGTAAAATGGAGGTGAGTTAGAACCTCAAAACTGCGTAGTTTTGAATAAGTGAATGATTAAAGTATCAAAACTACGTAGTTTTATTAACTTAAAGAATTAGGGTTTAATCAACTTATAAGATAATGAAAAAGAGAAATTACAGCTGCCACCACACCCCCTTTCCTTCTCCAAGATCACACCGGCGGCTCAACCTTATCTCAAACATGGATTGGATGTTAATTATAATAAAATGAATGCAAAAGCTACTGATGATGATTTGTAACGTTAAATGATTCAAATACTAGCTTGTTAGATAACTTATCTCACGTATCCAATTAGCACAAAACCATTTGTAATGGATGATTACAATTTTAATGGCCAACCACGTAGTTTCCGGATAATTAAAAATGGGGGAGGGTGTATAACAGCCCAATTTTAATTGCAGTTAGAACAAAGAACTTAGATTGGGAGGTCATTTTTACTGCCAAGTGATTAGTTTCATTGAATGAAAGCATTAACTGGAATTATATTCTAATATGTCAAAGTCCTAGTTGCTATATTAGATTTAGATCAATTTTGGTTGGTATGTTCGTCATTTACATGTAAGGAAAGATGGAAGCATATGATCAAAGATTGTTTTCTGAATAACAAAGATCAAAAGAGATATCAACACTCTTTACTATCTTGTTAAACAAATTATGGGTTTGTGGTTAGGTTTTTTTTCGTTATCATATTAATCCAAGCATTTTTTAGTTGATCACTATGAGTTTCCGGATAATTGAAAATGGGGGAGGGTGTGATGAGTACTAGAGGAAGAAGAAGATAAATACATTTTGTAAGGTCATTTGTTTGAATTGAAACTACGTAGTTTTAAGATTTACGATAATAACTTATGCAAAACTACGTAGTTTTGAGAGTCTGACTCACCTAAGCTTAGGTGAGTCGACTCACCTCCATTTTACCCTACTTTTATTAATCAATTAAGTCATCCATACATAACTGAGTCAAAGGAATAGGACCATGAAATCCTACCCAACCCACAGGGCCTAAAACACAAACTGACGACCGAGCCAAAGCATTGGCCACCTTGTTTGTCGATCTACTAATAAAACGAAACTCTAAACTAGATAACTGAGCGGTACTTTATTAAAGCTTCCAAAAAAATTTTTAAAATATTAGTACACGAAATCATTCTAAGAGAGAAAAAGTATCAGCTATGCTAGAACATTAGAGTTCAAATGATAGACAGACTCCATGAACTAAAATAAAAAGATACAGAACTTTTTGTTATTCACATTACTCTAGTGATTAAAAGATACAAAACTTGATAATTAGAAGCTAATTAGTTGATGGTACAAATGTAAACACTTCCTCTATTTATAGGTGAAATTATAAGCTTAATCAACAAGTTGAAAGTAAAAAACGTGCTTTTAGCGTGGAGAAAAAGGTGGAACGTGAGATGAGTGTGAGGAGTGGTCAGGTTTTGGCATGACCCGTGCTCAATTTTGCCTACAACACGCATGGCCCGTGCGGTATTTGAACGAATCTGGGCTTTTGTAGCACTTCACACGGCCCATGCAATTCCTTCACAAATATCGCATGGCACGTGCAGAGTGTTGTGCACGTCCCGTGTTCTATTCTTTTTTATTTTTTCACGACCCATGTTGATTTGAGATTAGACATTTATTTGACTCTTTTTTACCTATAAATCACATCCACACTTAACAAACACATCACTACTGCAAATAATGATGAAAACATGGATAAATACTAGAGAAACGATGAAAAGTGAAGAGATAAGAGTGTATAGATGTTGAGTAAAACATGCACTCATTAGTGATTGAGCGGTTCTTCTTAACGAGTAATGGGGTTTATAAAGTTTCAATAGTGGTTGAGACTCTCTAAGGCCTTGTTTGGGTTCTTTACATTGCCTCTATATGAATTGTCTATAGACAAATTTTTGGCTAAAGTATGTTAGGCAAAAGTCTGCTTCATGTATGTCTATAGACATTCATGAATTTGGAGACCCAAAAGGTATACTTCTCACAGGTGTTGGGTTGCTCATGTGAGAATCACTGTAACCTCTATATCTCATTTCATACCAAAAATACCCCTCAAATTGTGATGTCATTTTACCTATCTATCCCTCCCTCTCAACCCTCCCTCTCTGTGTTAACTACTGTCAACCACCATCTCTGTGTTAACTACTTTCATTGTTGTTTATTGTTTGAATGTTATTCAGTTTTTCAAACAATAACCACTGTATGGTAGACCGAGAACATATATGGGTAAACCTACGATTTAAGTTCATCACAGTTATGTTTTTGGGCGGTGGGCCCTTTAAATGTGAGGTATACCGTCAGACGGTAAATTCACATGAATATGAGTTTACCTCCAATTTGTTACATCATTATCTGTGTCTGTGTGGTGGACCCTGTAAACCCACATGTATATGTGAGTTTACCTCCTAGTTTATTACATTTAAGGTCATCACTATCTGTATCTATGCGGTGGACCCTTTAAACTGTGAGGTATACCATCAGACAGTAAGCCCACGTGTATATGTGAGTTTACCTCTTAGTTTGATACAAGTGTAAACGGTAGACCTAGGGATTCATATGGATTTACCTCTTATGTTTTGGATGTAGACGGTAGATCTTGTTGTATGTTGGGTCGACCAAATAGTTTCATTTTACATGTTATACATAAGCTGCTGAATTGTTGTTTGCTATGTTTGATGACAAATTAGTGATATTATAATTTATTAAAATATACTAATCTTAAAATATAATAAACAATTCATTATTTTATTAATTTCTTTCTTTTTTTACATTAAAGGTGTTTTGATCATTTCATATATCCTTCATTTTAGACAATCTTACCAAACAATAAAATTTCTTTTCAAACTCCTTCCAGACATTAGTTTGCTAAACAAAACTCACATTCTCTATAGAGATTTAAACTCCTTCCAGGAAACAAGGCCTATGGTCAAAACTCTCCCTATCAAGTTTTAACGCAACTCTGTATTTCTTATGACTCAAACTCGAGATCCCAGGTTAAATTAGAACAATTTATTACCAATTGACTCACGCGGTTGACGGTCAAACTCTTTTATATATGAAGAAAACAAAATATATACATGTAAATATGCAATGACACTTGAAAATAGAATGTGATAAAACATTGGATCTCCTTGAGGAGGGAGGAGGGAGGAGAGAGAGGTGGGTTTGGCTTTGGACATTCCAACCAAGTAATAAGTATATCCCAAAACACAACAACAGCCAACACTCAACAGGCTTACAGCTATTAACAGCTACAAGTCAAAAAAGCTGATCTGTCTATCAACCTTCAACAACAAGATTGCTTGTGTCCCCAAACAATACCTTAAAGTTCCGCTCTCTCGCACACCCACATGACTGCTTCACAACAAAGCTACTACTAATATGACTTCCACACAATTATTGTTTAATCAATCATGCCGAATACCACATGCTACTAGTTTTTATATTACTGGTTAATTAGATTTAATTATTTAAACTCTAGATTCAATGAGTTTTTTAAAAAAAATATTAAATCACATAACCAAAAGCTTATTATTTTATGCATTTGGACATAACATATAGGAGCTTTATAGTATGTTTCTATTTTTTTTATAAATAAGAATACATGTTTTTTTTAATGAGTGGAATAGATCTTAACTCACTCTTTGTTAAACTACTACTTCTTCTTCTGTTTTGAAATGTTTTTATTTTAAGATTATAAATGATTTATTTAGAGTTATATTTCTCTATTTTTATCTCTGTATAGTTACACTCAAAATGTTTTAATTAACTTGTACGAATTTAGCCACAATAAGTAGTCAAATTAAAAATTCGTGACTCAATTAGAAAAAAAAAAAATTGGTGTATGTTTTGATCAATTGAACTACACAACATGAGATAGTTGTCCTTTTTAACCCAAACCCCCACCCAATACCATGAGCAAAGATGCTCAAATCGAGACCTCAAAGAAAATCTAAATCGTTTTAACCGTTTAGCTCAACATGCCTTAGTAGATGTTGGTGTATGTTAATTATTATTTTTTTGGTGCAGACCACCGGTTTAATCCGATTTGGGGCTTAGTCACAGTTGAGGCTCCTCACCCCTCCCCATAGATGTGTCTAGTGAGGATCGAACCCGAAAACTCTTCCCACAATCTCAGTCCGAGTATGTTAATTATTGTTTACTTTTACTTTGATGTATTTAATATAGAATTAAAAAATCCAATCACGCATTAAAAATCTTTCAATTTCATGAGATGATAGGTTAACAAAGTTTTAATTCATGAATTGACTTGAAATATGAACGTATAGAAACAAGAATTAACTCATTGAAATTTATTCACATAAAAATACAGGATTCAAGTTATGTGATTTATAGTTTATGATATATCAAATCAATAATAACATGACACATATTTAAATATTATATGCATTTTGTTGTGTTTGTTTGAAACGGTCAAAGAGAGCATACTAGATATATGTCGTCTTGTCCAGATGTCTGGGAATTATCTTAAGTGTTACTCTCTAAGTCTCAAGTCTCTATGTTCAATACGAACGTCTGTTGTCATGGAGCGTCGAGCTAAGATGTCTAGAGCTTGTGACCTGCAAGGCAACATACCAAAGAATGGAGACCTTGGACATATTTTGGAGATGACGTCTCAGGCGTGAGAATGAGATCTCGGCCAGAACACACAAATGTTTATAGAGAACATTTTAGAAAGAAAAAGTAATATGTGAATTGTGAATTGTGAGGATCCCTCTTACCTAAAGAGATGTATTAATACTGACCTCAATACCTTACCACGTGCCAACGCGTGATTGGTCGATATTGAGGTGAGGTCCACTCCGATGTCTTTGAGTTCTAGCTTCTCTGGACTCTTCATGCGTTGGTGCCAAGCGAGTTGATGTGCTTTTGTACGACCCTTACTTGGGGGCGCGTGATGAAACCTTTGGAAGCCTTTATCGGGCGATGTAGTGTCTCAAAGTTTTGATGCCTTTAAGGCATCATTGAGATGGCTCGAAGATATGAAGAGCCTTTAAAATGGTTCAGGGGGTCATTCGAGGTACCAAATATGTTCATTTGGGTTCTTGATCCCTTTTAGGCTTTTGATCATCTCATAAATGCGGATAAAATGCTCAAACAGAGCTCTATCTGAGCCATTTTCAAGACAGTATCCCGGACAAAGAGCTCAGATAGAGCAAGGTTTGAGCCTTCTTTGATCATTGTTTTGCCTCCTTTTGCCGCTTGGTCATACTCCTCTTATCTTTGTGACTTGAAAAAAAAAGGTCTTAGGTGCCTCCAAATGCTTGTGTGCTTGACTTGAGATTCCATAGGGTAGAGTGAGATAGGGAGAATTGACAAGGAACTTGATCATGCTCTGTCCGAGCACTTGTTTGAGCATCCTTGGACCTTATGTTGCTCCCATCTACTTTAGTGTTGTTCTCTATTGTCTTTGAGGCTTTGTAAGCTTTTTGCTGGAGTAAGTCACTTAGAACTATCCTTTGGAAATGAGTTTGTCGGATGACTTAGGTGGGTGCCCAAATGGTGGAGATTGAGAGCTAAAGGAGTCTGAGCTAGGCTCCGTTCGAGCTCTAGTTTGATCTTCTTTCGTCCTCCAATTGCTCTCTTTTTTGTTGGAGATATCTTCTCTTGTCTTTAGGACTTAGCCAAAGGCTACAGTGGATTCGAAGGCTCATGAGGATGGTTTGGAAGTTGGAACCTCATAAAGGGTTTCAGGCTCCTTTAGAACAAACCTCTTTGATCTACGCTTCAGGAGCAAGTCCGCAGAGTCGGTTTTCGAGAGCATATTCGTGGGGCTGTAAGGTCAATGACATGACATTTAGGTGACATGTGTCGTGTTGTTATTTGTCTTGTGGACTTGTGATTTTAAGAGTAACATCACATCATTTCAATAAATTTATGAGTGTTTCGTTTAATTCAAATTATTTTAATAAATTACTTTAATTTAATTAGTAGCTTTCTCTCGACCAACAATCTATTTAGATTGAAATCAAGATTACCTATCCACGTCGAAAATAATTCAATTCAAATGATATTAATATAGCCTAATTTCTTGTAAACAGAAGTAAACATATATTCAAAGCTTTAAATAAAAGATAGGATGTATGAAAAGTACATTGATGTACCTAGAACTATCAAATTGATAGTTACTATAAAATTGACCAATATTATAACATTTGATATTTACATGACATAAAAAGTTAGTATCACTGCACCATCATATTCATATGAGAGAATAAGTTACTCAAAAGACATTCATTTTCAAAACCATTAATGTAAAATTAAATACTATTCATGTTGATGTGATTAACCTTGTTTTCAAAATGAGAGTTGGACTCCAATTGTTAAGCTATCATCTCATGGTATTAAAAAATGAGGATAATAAATCAATTCATAATTCTAAAATAGTAATAAAAAAAAAACATAAAAAATCAAGTCCATGGCATGACTCACAAGTCATAACTCATAAGAAGAGAAGAGAAGAGAAGCACAAAAAAGTGTAAAATACTTTCCTTACAAATAGAAAAACGCACCCAAAGCATCCAATCCGGGCTTCAATTGCAATTCCGCCGCCGCCGCCGGCGAGGACACAGTGCTCCGCCGCCATTTCAAACCCAAGACAGTCCCTTTTTCTCGTTTTCTCTATCTAAAAACGACACAGTGCTCAGGGGCGAAACGTGGAGAGCTGATGTGATTCCCTAGTAGAGCTGAGAGATCTCCAAATGCACCAAAAAAATCGCCTCCCAAGCAGCGGCCACTCCACTCCGTCGCCTCCCCACTCCCCTCTCCGCTCCCCCCGGTACCGCCATGGCCGGTCGGGGAAGGGCGGCCGGTTCCCTCCGGTCCAGGCCGGCCGGACCCTCGCCCACCGCCTCGCCTGGCTCCTACTCTCCGTCCTCCTCCGCCGCCAGGGAATCTTCCTCTTCGCGCCCCTCATCTACATCTCCGGCATGCTGCTCTACATGGGCTCCGTCTCCTTCGACGTCGTTCCCGTCATCAAGCACCACCCTGCTCCGGGCTCCGTCTACCGGAGCCCCCAGCTCTACATCAAGCTCCGCCCCGAGATGGATTCGGATAACTCCTCGGCCGATGCAGTGAGTGACTCATTTTCGTTTTTCTTGGGGTTTTGGGGTTTGGGTTGGTCTCAATTTGGGTCAATCAGTGTGATCGGGAATGTGGGTCTGGTGGATTTATCAGTTTGGGGATTGGGATCTAATAGATTGGGAATTGAGGGAGTTAGGGTTAGAAGGAACTTGGGTTGTGCACTACTTTAGCTATGTCTGAGAATCAGAAACAATGAGAAAACCAATCCCTCCTTAGTGTTGCTCAGTACAGAACTAGAAAGTAACTGGTGAAGCTTAACCGGGTTTCTTGTGCCACTACATAACTTACACTCCCTAATCTTACTAATGGCAGTAGAATTTGGATCTTGAATTGAAGAAACATTGCCACTGGGGTTAGCTGCATGAACTCAGATCATTTAATTAGTGTGATGTATTAAGTAACTGGTGTATGTGATCTGATCTAGTCATAAAACCAGTTCATGTAACATAATCTCTGCGGCAATGTAATTTGGACATGAACTTGAGCTGAAGTAGGCACAATTTTTACTGACTAATGTTCGTGTTGTGTTGACTACATATTAGTTTTCAACATACAGTTGATGAGACTTCACCTTCCATTTCCATGTTCCTCATTTGCTTTTAGTATTGTTGAGCTTTAGTATTACTGGGATTTGCTTTCAGTTGTTGATATCTGTCTGGGTCTCTTACTGAGCATGATTAAGGAATTTGTGCATGTCAAAGTACACCTCTTGTGTCGCTGATCTCACTGTCATATTTGCAATTAGCATCCAGATTCTGCATCTTATTATTTTTCTGGGTTCTTTCCCATGCGCACTAACAGAAGTTATAAATTTACTGTAGATATCAACTATATGGAAACATTCCTCTAAAGGTGGTGAATGGAGACCATGTGTAAACAAATCATCAGGAGGTATAACAGTGTTTCTTAGTCTTTAGTTTTGAATCGTACACATCATTTGCTTTTGGACTGCATACAGTAATGTCATTATTCTTTCATACTCATAAGTTATGTCCTGTAACGGGTGTTGAAAGCTGCTCTGGAAATTAAGCTCAACTTGTAATTTTGGATTTCACTTCATTGTTGCATTGTACAGTATTCCTTTTAATATTTTATGTATACTCACCTTCAAAAACAAGCCAGACTCTTAACAAAGGCGCTTCTTGTATGGTTACTGCCTTTAGTTACAGCTTCTACCATTTCTATTTGTTAACCCAACAGGGCTCTTATAGTCTGTCTGCTATGAATAGATAACCTTTTTCTGCTCTACTTCAACCATTGGGATTCTTATTTAAGTGGTTTGAATTTATATACTATGCTTGGTGTGTGTGTGTGTGTGTGTGTGTGTGTGTGTTTGTGTGAGAGAGATAGTCTGTGGTTGTACTTTCTTATATACTCTTTAAGTCTTAATGTGTGTGTATGTGTTTGTTACCAGGTTTGCCTGAATCAAATGGTTACATATATGTTGAAGCCAATGGTGGCCTGAATCAGCAGAGGACATCGGTTGTTTTTTCTTGTCCTCATTTTTCTATTTGTAGACTGTTTCACGTGTAAGAAGGGGTCTTTTGATCAATTTATTGACCGGTTGGTTTTGATGGTTTGTAGATATGCAATGCAGTTGCTGTTGCTGGCTATCTTAATGCAACACTTGTAATCCCCAACTTTCACTATCATAGCATCTGGAGAGATCCTAGGTTTGTATTTTTAATCTTCATATTTTTTGCACACGTTCCTTGTGCCTAGAGTAGAGGTTAATTCCCATAAAAGTAAATAGCAACCAAGTAAAACTTCACTTACAATTGATATATACTTCATACATTTTCAGGATGCCTTATGGTTCAGTAGTATAAATATAAGAGAATAGAGAGCTATTCATTTATATACTTTTCAGCTTGATTAGGTTTTGGAAATTGTAAGTCAACATGCTATAATCTCTTAATTGGTCAGCTTTAACATGTCACTTTAAACTGAGCCATGGGGAACTAATTTCACTAGGTGCAACAGGTAACAGGTTATTGCCATGTAGTGGGTTGTTCCCTAGTTCTTTTGTACATAGATTTTGGTAATTTGATCAAAATACAACTGAAATATAAATTATATAATGAAATTCTAATTCTTATTGTGTATGATGCCTGCTTTTTTGTGTGAAAGCATACATTGCATTTCAATTCAGCTGGGTGACTGACTCCTGTAAAACTGAGATTTTACTCATAAGATAGAGCCAATTCTTATGCAATCAAAACTGGATTTCTCTTTTCCTCTTATATCTCACCTCAAGGAAGAGGAAAAAGCTATACATTGCTGCATATGTGTAGCAGCTTCGTATCCTTAAAAAATATGATTATGAAAACCGAATATGTATTTAAGTTGTAACTTTTGGTACTGTTTGTTCTTCTGTTGTGAAGTTTCCTGGTTACTATTCTCTTGTTGTTCCCTTCATTTCTTAATCAACCACAGTAAAGATAAAAAGATAGATAGAAAGAAAGAAAGAAAGAAAGAAAGAAGTTAAGAAATGACAAGAAGCCATGGTACTTGTTGAATCAGTTAGTCCTTCATCTATTGAACTCATAAGTTGAGAGAAGTTTTCTCAATCTTAATCTTTATTTTATGGTTATCTGTCAGATACTTTATTTATGATACTATATCTTAAATATGCTCATTGTATTATTCCTTTTCACATTTAACTTGACAGTTGTCCTTTTGAATGCATTGTATCATTTTAATATTCCAGGGCTAATCATCTGACTTGGCCATTTATTTGTCCAGCAAATTCCATGACATTTATGATGAAGATCATTTTGTTAGTAGCTTGGCAAATGACGTGAGGGTGGTCAATTCAATTCCTGAATATCTAATGGAACGTTTTGACCACAACATGAGCAATGTTTTCAACTTCAGAATTAAAGCATGGTCGCCTGTTCAGTACTATAGGGATGCAGTACTCCCTAGATTACTTGAAGAGAAGTAAGTCAATATGTTTATTGTCTCTTGAATGGTTTCCCACTCCCCTGGTCATTTTGGTTTATGAATGTTACATGCTCTTACCAAAGACTGAGTTTTTTCCTTCAAATATACCAAATTTATGTTCACATTAAAAGAATAAAACTTTCATGTACTTTTTTGTTATACTCTTAAACATTTTTGCTCTCTTTTATGTATGTCTCTTACCTAGGTGATAATCCGTCACATTAACTTTTCCTCATTAATTATATTTCTTAGGCAGTATTATATAGTAATTACACAATTTAGTTTTGGATACATTGTGCAATACCCATGTGTATGCAAAATGAACAGGGAACATGGACAAAACTTTGTTTGATAATAGATCTATGACAAGAGGTGTAAATGCTGGAATTGTGAATGCAAGAGCTGATGCGTATGAGATCTGAGCTATAAGTATTATTCATTATTAAACCAAGGTTTAATTGTTAAATTGATTTTTTATCGAGACAGTATACAACTATTTGTCATCAAATTTTACATCTTTGACATTGGTATTTCAGTAGAGATGTGCATTGTTAGTTACAATATCCACTTATACAGTACCTTTGACACTGCATGTATGGGTAATGCCTGACTGAAGAGTTTTCAAGTTTGCAGTGTCATCCTCACTTTGGTTTCAACTTTTAGGCATCTGCATGTAAGCACTGGCTATTTTCAACCCAATATTCAGTAAATTAAATGGTTTGGGTTGTGTTGACACTTGAAACTTAATGAGAGAAAGTTTCAGGCCAACTTTTAGTGACCTGGAAATAATGGAATGTATTGGTTAGAAATATATATCCTAAACTTGTTGACCTGAATTTAATTACACAATGATATTATCTTAAAGAAAAGTTAAAATGAAATTGTCATATTTAATAATTCATGTGTTTTGCATGTGATTGAACCATACTGGATGATCGTTCCTCATATTGTCCTCAACTGGCTTCACCTTATTGTGTTTATTATTGCACTTTTTTCTTATTATAGGTTTTCCTGGACATGCATGGTCTTATCAACTGTGCAGCAATTCATGATACATAGATTATGCTCCTGACATCTTACTAGTTTTCTGGTCTAAACTTATTCACGATTTGATCACATTTGTGTTGCCTACCTCTTAAGTTTGTTTTTTTCCTTTTTTTTCCCTTTCATCTGTAAACACCTATCATTTTGAGTACAATGTTTGTTGTTTTTAATTTTTGTATCTCTTTCTGAGTGAATTTAACAGGGTAATAAGGATTTCACCCTTTGCAAATCGACTGTCATTTGATGCCCCACCCGCTGTTCAAAGGCTTAGATGCTTGGCAAATTATGAAGCTTTAAGATTCTCAAGCCCTATATTAACATTAGGAAAAACTTTGGTTACGAGAATGAAAGAACACAGTGCAAACACTGGCGGAAAGTATGTTTCTGTGCATCTTCGCTTTGAGGAGGTAAGTATTGTGTATGTAATGTGGCAGTTGCTGACAGTTTTCATCTGATCCTGGTCGAAGTTTATATTATTACCTCTTGTGCAGGATATGGTTGCTTTCTCCTGTTGTGTATTTGATGGTGGATTGAAAGAGCAAGAAGACATGATAGCAGCAAGAGAAAGAGGTTGGAAAGGGAAATTTACCAAACCTGGTCGTGTTATACGTCCTGGAGCAATCAGGATAAATGGGAAATGTCCTCTAACACCATTAGAGGTAATGTCTTTCCTGCTTTTGTATGTTATCCTCTGAGATACTACAAAAAATGAATTGATGATGCATGATCTTCTATTTGCAATAGTTTGGTTCTCTGGTTCCTGATGTCATTTGGCCATAACACACCCCATGTTTTATGGTTACCAATACCATTATATGCCCATGTTTCGTAATCATATTATCACTGTAAACATATTTGTGCATTTATGTACATGTGTAGTTTTCCCAGTAAATTAAATAGCAGCTAAAAATATAAAGCAGACATAATATCTATTTCATTCTGTTCTATTAAATTGTCTGTGAATGCCTAATTCAGTTCCAATCTTAAAAACTGACAATACAAGCACAAAGCAAATTGTTGGTAGTGGACTAGTGGTTACCAGGACTTCTGTTACGGAAAGAAATGCAAGAATGTTGATGCATTTTATACTGAATGTTTAAACATTCAAGTCAACAAAGTATGGTTTATTCCTTATTATGTCATATATGCAAGCAACATGGAGATAAATTTAGTTTATATACAATTCAACACAATACTTAAAGGACTAAATGCCCAACCGAAGTGTATAGTAGTAACTTCCAAAAGTAAGTTGATTATTTGCATAAAGCCAACATATTATTATCAACGTATGAAGAAAGACCAAAATGAATTCAATGTTGTTTATATTTTTATTTTTTAAAGAGAGAAAGTTTTGGTATTATTGCTCTGTTTGTCAATACATTGGTGGATCAACTGATGTGCTTTTTATTTTGTAAAAGCATGGTGGTCAAAGTTTGTAGCAGCATTCATATTTTTAAGAGGAATTTATTATCTTCTTGCTAATCTTTATTGGATCGTACTGTGATTTGCACAAACATTGTTTACACGTTGGGTTTGTGCTGAAAATACCAGTCATTGAGAAGATTTCTTTCTTTGGAGGTCTACAATCTTTGTTTTGCTAACTGCACATTCCCAACCACTAGTGGAGGAAGACATGAAATAATGAAAATTTTGCAGCTCTACTACTACTAGTTCTGGACCTCTGACTTGTTTCTCACTTTTCCATAATTTTCCCCATCTGGCATCTTCTGCTTGTATTGAAATGTGCTTAAATTAATGTGAGCATTGTGGATAATTTACACATGCTGAATTGCTGAAATTGAACTGAATTGATATGTACTCATTACTTAAAATGTTTATGAGTTGGAATGGAGGTGTTATCTGGTGTAGGTGTTGAACTCTGCTGCACCAGAGGGCTTGGCTTAAAACTAGTCTTCATGCTCACTAATTAACTCCTTGTAGTTACTTCTGTGTTTTCCTTGAAAGAAATACAGGGAAAAAAAAGGAAGGATGGGAAGATGATCTTTGAAATTCATTTGCCATATTGAAAGTATAATTATATGTTTCATGATGTAGTTTTAATATGTCAACGTCCTTGTATGTTCTCTATTACTCCGATTAAAGAAATTATCACACTGTTACCATTTCGCCTTCTTTGTATGTTGTTCTGCGCCAGTGAATGTTTACTTGAACGTTGTAAATTATTTTTGTCCTGCTGACCTATATGGTTATTGGAAGTGCTGTAATCCAGTACTTCTATGAAATTATTTGTCTGATTTATCTTAAATTTTAGATGGTCATAGTGATATTATTTTTGTTACTCACCTCCTATATTAGTATATTTATAAATCAGTTAACGTGTTCTTATATATCTCTTCAGGTTGGATTGATGCTTAGGGGAATGGGGTTTGATAAAAGCACATCTATCTTTTTGGCATCTGGGCAAATTTACGATTCTGAGAGAAATATGGCTCCCCTCTTGGAGATGTTTCCAAATCTGCAAACGAAAGATATGCTTGCATCTGAAGAAGAACTTGCGCCATATAAGGTGTGAATGCATTGTGGTAGTATTTTTCCATTTTTCCGAGATTAATTCATTGCTGTTGGACTGACTTGAGCTCCTGCTTCTAGAACTATTCTTCCAGGATGGCCGCCATAGACTACACTGTATGTCTTCATAGCGAAGTATTTGTAACTACTCAAGGTGGAAACTTCCCTCATTTTCTAATGGGTCACAGAAGATACTTGTTTGGTGGACATTCCCAGACAATTAGGCCTGACAAACGAAAGTTGGCATTGATCTTTGATAATCCCAATATTGGGTAAGTATTTGTTTCTATAACAATAGGTTTTCTCTATGCTTGGGTTTTTTTTCTTCACAATTTATAAAGTATAGTATGGTCAAATGAGCTACATGTTATTTGATTCCTAACTGAACAGTTTTTTTATAACCTAAATGCTACCTAAGATTTGAATGTTTAACGAGGAGGAGAAAATGTTTGGCAGCTTTGAATGATATTCAAATGCTTAATATGGAGTCATTTGATTTTCGAGGGTTTTTTTTTTTCTTCTTCAGAATGTGATAAACGTCTATAAAGACAGCTGGTTTTATTATTTCATTTTGTTTTGTTTCTCTAGATGGAAAACATTCAAACGTCAGATGCTGAGTATGCGGTCTCACAGCGATTCCAAGGGATATGAACTTAAGAGGCCAAATGATTCCATATATACGTTTCCATGCCCTGACTGTATGTGCCGTGCTAACAAATCAGACGATTCAAAAACATCATCAGCTACATGATTTGATTTGCTTGGAAAGATTACAATGGGTCGTTTCTTATATCTTCAATTGTGAGCACAACCTTGTGGTGTGATACTTACTGACCCCCCTTTTGTGCTGTAATTCTTTCATTTTTTCCCCTCTTTTGATATGATGAGAGGGCATACACAGAATTTTGGGATCTCCAAGTGATTTATCGGAGGTCACATTTATATTTCCTGGAATCGGGATTGGTCCCCGAGGGAGAGATGGCTTCACATTGCACATGCGAAGAAGCCAGAGACCACGAGGAAGATGTTTCGGTTTGCAGGAGTTACCGGCATTGTTTCATATTTTGCCTATATGCTGTATCTAACAAGCTGCGCAATTGACACCACAATCCTTTGTACCCTGAATTGCCATGTTTTGTACATTAGTTGAGAGTTTGATAGGACTAGAAATATGGACAAAACTGTGTACATTTAAAAAGGAAAAACAAAAACAAAACAAAGGTGTTGATTTTTTTATTCTTCTGTTTCATCATACTTGCAAAATTTTGCACCTCAATTTAACTCTTGTGAGTGTAAGGTCAGAAATGTGACACCATTTTATTCACAACTAGGGTGGCATTAGAAATTTGCATGGCTTCCATTGCTGCTGATTGGTCTATCAATGGAACTTTTCTTTCTTTAAAGGAAAAAAGGTCCCCAGAGATTCCTGTACTACTCCATTTGTTTCATGGGATCCTTGTACTATGTTTTGTTCCTCGTGGGTCACAAAAGCTCAATTATTGTTCCCGCGAGGCCCATTCAGTCAACTTGTTGACGGAATCCGTCAAAACTAACTAACGGTGTTAGTTTTAAATACAAAAAATAATTAAAAAATTGTGTTTTTACTATTTTGCTTTTTATACTTTTCAATTTTTTTTCATAGTTTTACCCTCTTCTTCCTCTCTCCTCTCTCTCTCTCCTTTCTCCCTCCTCTCTCTCTCTACTGTAATCCCGACAAAACAGTTTTGTACCAAACAATTTGAGATAAAAAAAATTCAACAATCATCATTCAAAACTCTTTAATAGACAAATTACAACCAAAATCCAACCAATAAACAAATCAACCGTTTCACAAAATACAACAATTGAATTCTAAATTCATTAACTTCTCAAAATACAAATTGAACCAAAATTCATTAAGTTCACAAAATATGGAATCAACCAAACTGAATTATTGAACCAAAAATTAAAAATTGAGACCAAAACTGAACAAAATTCCATAGTTGTGGTTGTTCGTGTGTTGCCATCGTTGGCCTTGATGGATCTCACTGGTCGTCGTGGTTGTGACATCGAGCTTCCGGCGGAGGAGACATGGAGGAGAGAGGCAGCTTTGCTAGGAGATAAGTGAGAGACCAAGCCGTCGTCGGTGCTGAACTCCTCTGTGAGCGTGAGCCAGAGAAGAAGAAGAGGAGGCCAGCACCGAG
>JAYMTF010003153.1:0-15977 GCA_036897485.1 Pelargonium nanum | reverse complement strand
AGCTCAATATCTTCCCTATTATGCCCTCTGTTTATATTATAATATCCTTAATTAATTAGATTTATCAGGAAATTAAAAAGAAAACAAAAGTCTTTTACAAGTCTCCAATTTCTTTTGATTTTTTTTTCTGTCTAGTCTTGTTTATTTAACCAATGGTTCAGCTTCAGAAACAATTATATACACAACACATTTTATAACCTTTAAACTACTGCAAATATCAATTAATTCATAAAATAGAGATTGTCAAAAGTGAACTTTCAACACCCATTCAGTTATGGTACAAATTTTCTCCAAGCACTTATTTAGTTTCGATATCTCGTTGAACCAAACTTAAACGAGTAAAGTTCGAATGACTTAACTAATGTACAACTATCATATACGGGTAAAAGTAAAATTGAGATTTTAGATCGAATTTTCGGATATTAAAACTTCACCTACAATTTTGTGGGTCATATCCCATAAAAGGCACTCCAATCAATTTTGGGTTTGGGTCGATTTAGTGTGATGCAATTGTAGGGCTGGTCAAGCAACACAAACTTATATATTTTATATGTACAATTCACTACTTAATTATAACTCATGCGAATTTACATCTATTGCATACTAATTAGTTATATTAGGCCTCTCTTAACTCAAGCTCGCAAAAATAAAATGGCCCGATATGATGGTTCATTTAACTTGAATAAACTAAGAGTTTACCGTTCAAATATCTTCCCGCTTAGAGGCCCGAGTCATGTTGTTAGAGTATATAATTAATATTGTGGCTTCAACTAAGTTTTAAAATTTTTAGTTGAGTTAATCATATCCAATATATGTTGATGCGGTTTTCTTGACTACTGTCAAAGAAAAATGGGTTGTCTTCCTTCAATAGTGTCAAATCACGAATTTAATCTCTAAATTTCTAGAGTTTTAATTAGATTATCATACTTAAATTGAGCAAAATCACGCGGATATTTAATTTACCGATAGTACCCATAGTCGTGGAAGCGATGAATTAAACCCACAACTGTATTGATACTGCCACGATTGTGGCTTGTGTCCCTTTTTTTATTATTAGTTCATCATGATTGCGGGCCCCTTATAAATTTAACACGACCATCTCACGTTGTGCTGAAATATATGAGAATCATCGATGAACTATAGTAAAGTTCCAATGTATATGTCAACTATCAATATTCTAAACGTATAATTTTTACCCATCTAATATTTATATTTGTAAAAATAAGCCACTCAATATTTATTAAATTTATAAGTACAATCAAGTGGAATCAAATTAAAATTGCCAAGCTAAGATAGCTTAAGTTCTCAGGTGAATCATTTCAAAAAAAAGTTTTCAGGTGAATAAATTTTAAAAATAACATTAAAAAAAGTCCTTAGCTCATGCACGTGACTCGGACGAAGTTTAAAAATCTCGTAAAATAGATAGATTTGGGATGCAAAATGGTCATAACAAAGCCAGACGGTAGGGGCAGAATGGTCATAAAACATTTCCTTAAAAAGAAAGGCTTGTGGGGACAGGACAAGACCCGACTGTCAAAACAAGCGAACGTCACAGGCGAGTAAGAGAAACAAATCCCTCAAAACTAATGAGAAAATAAAACTATATATATGGAGAGTCCTTAGTAGCAGAGGAATGCAAAAAAATTACAGAGAGAGACACAGAGCACAGCAGAGAGTACAGTAATGGCGGACGCGGCCGGAATTAGAGGGATGTTTAGGGTTTCAATGTGCGGTCAAGAGGAGTTAGAGCAGTTGTCGAGAGACGGAAGCCAGTACAGTCTCACTACCGGAATTTTACCGGCGCTCGGTGCCAGAAGTAACCGGCGAGTCAAGCTCAGGAACACAATCATATCTCCTTATGATCGTCGCTACAGGTTGAAACCTCGAAAACCTCGAAAACCCACTTTCCATTTTCCTTAAACTCGATCTGGGTTGATCTGGGTTGGTGTCGAAACCTGAGAAAATCTTTAAAGTTTGTAGCTTTTGGTTCTTCTTTGTGGGTTTTGGCTCTGGCTCTGTTGGCGTGTTTTTTTAATGCTGGAGTTGACTTTGCTGCTGTCATTGGGGGTTTTGTTTAATTTTCTTGTGGGTTCGGTAAAGAAAATGAGTTGCATTGAATCTTGTGAAGTTTTGAATTGTTTATGTTTGTGTTAGTATCATATTATTATTTTGTACTCTCAGAATCTGTTCAAAATGGGGATTTTTTCTGATCCACGTTTTTTCATTTCTTGCATTTCGATTTCCAAAGCTTTCAGGATTTTCCGTGTTTGCTTGTATTTCTGTATTTTAATATTTGGTTTTGGGAAGAAGAAAAAAATTGGTTGGTTTTGAATCTTGAGTTGCTTTGTTTGTAACCAAATGTTGCTTTATTTGTGTTGTTTATTTTTACCATTTTTGATCCAAGTTATTACTATTTTGTTCATAGCTACTTTCTAATTTTTGGTACAATTTTTCTGGGAATCAGTATATTTTTGTGAGGTCTTTTAAATTCTTGGGCTTCTATTTTTATATGTTGAAGTATTGTAGCTGATTTCTTTGTCAATAAATATTCATCTTCAACATAATACGGTTGGTATTTAAGATTTTTTTTTTCTTTTTATTGTTCCTCTTGTGGGGATTAAATTCTAATAGTGAGATCCAATGGCCAGTTTCCATATGGTAGTCAGTCAGACCAAGCTGTTCTTAATTGGAAGCTATGATCAGTCTTGTTTTGACTTCTTTGGATACCAAACTTCAGGTTCTGTTGTTTATGTATTGGCCTTTTTCTGACTTTTGGTGCTTTGTTCATCTTTTTATATTTGGATTTGTTGGCATTTAAGGATGGATGCATTAAATACCAGTTTCAAGAAAGAAATCCATTGGGTTAAAATTTGCAATTACCAGGCTTAATTTCTGAGTCCATGTGTTTCTGATATATTTGCAAAGGAAAATAACCATTTTGTGTTTATTTGCATTTCTTGATGCCTGAGTAGTACAAAACCATAGAGAACTTTAAGTTTAAATACCATTCTATTTAGTCAAGACATGCCTTTTTAGCCTAACTAATAGCTCATATTGGGTTTTGCAGGTCATGGGAAACATTTCTTGTGGTTCTGGTCGTCTATACAGCCTGGGTGTCCCCGTTCGAGTTTGGATTCCTTAAGAAACCCGAGGGGGTGCTCTCTATAGCTGATAATGTTGTCAATGGGTTCTTCGCTATAGATATTGTTCTCACCTTTTTTGTTGCATACCTTGACAAATCTACTTACCTACTCGTTGACAACCCAAAGAAGATTGCTTGGAAGTACGGAACCACATGGTTGATCCTTGATGTCATATCCACTATCCCTTCTGAACTTGCAAGAAAGATTTCCCCATCACCTTTGCGGTCATATGGCTTATTTAACATGCTTCGCCTATGGCGTCTCCGAAGAGTTAGTGCCCTATTTTCCAGGTAGGAGGACTTTTGTCTTATGAACCAGCTTCTGACTGTTTGTTATAGATTTAGTTGCTACTCTTGATGTTAATTTCAGCATTAGTTTACTTGGTTCCCGGAGGAAACTCTTGTTCCTTACCGTAATTTTCCCTATTTTTTTCTTTAAACAGATTGGAGAAGGATAGGAACTATAACTACTTCTGGGTTCGATGTGCAAAACTCATCTGTGTAAGTTTCTACAACACTCTGGGATGAATTAGATACTCTTTTCTAGTGATGATGCACTCTCTTATTTGAATTGAATTGGTCTTTATAGGTCACCCTGTTTGCTGTTCACTGTGCCGGATGCTTTTATTATCTTATAGCTGCGCGTTATCATGATCCTGCAAAGACATGGCTTGGAGAAGCAGCACTTCAGGAGGATATATGGATTCGGTATGTCACTTCAATGTACTGGTCCATCACTACCCTGACAACTGTTGGCTATGGGGATTTACATCCTGTGAACACGAGGGAAATGATCTTTGACACCTTCTACATGTTATTCAACCTTGGATTGACATCATACTTGATTGGAAATATGACCAACTTGGTTGTCCATGGAACGAGTCGAACTAGAATATTTGTAAGTAGTGCATTTTTATAGTTCAGTAAGTAGATAATGTAACACACTACAATTGGAGATCTTGAATTTTGTTTGCTTTTTCTGAAATTTCCTTAATTTTTTTATCTATCTAGTTTCTTCTTGTTTATTTGTTTTTATTCCAAATTTCAGAGGGACACCATACAAGCCGCCTCGAGTTTTGCTCAGAGGAATCAGTTGCCTGTTCGTTTGCAAGATCAGATGCTCGCACATTTGTGTTTGAAGTTCAGAACAGATTCGGAGGGACTTCAGCAGCAAGAAACTCTTGATTCCCTTCCTAAAGCCATCCGATCAAGCATTTCGCATTATCTTTTCTACTCTCTTGTAGATAAGGTGTACTTGTTCCGTGGAGTTTCAAATGATTTGCTATTCCAACTGGTAAATTACTTAGAACAATCTCAACTTCAATGCATAGATATTCTTTTTAAACGTGTAATCTCCATTTCCCCACTCTCCTGTTTAGTTGATCTTCATTTCTCTTATATAAAT
This sequence comes from Pelargonium nanum, assembly GCA_036897485.1. NCBI lineage: Eukaryota > Viridiplantae > Streptophyta > Magnoliopsida > Geraniales > Geraniaceae > Pelargonium > Pelargonium nanum. The sequence continues at coordinate 11,430 of JAYMTF010003153.1, read as the reverse complement.
TTGAAGGTCTCAGAGATGAAGGCTGAGTATTTTCCGCCCAAAGAAGACGTGATCTTACAGAACGAAGCACCAACAGACTTTTACATACTTGTCACGGGCGCTGTGGTAAAAATCTCTCTTTTAGGTTCCCTGTTCTCCTTTTTATCTTTTCATGACTTAAGAATTTAGAATTTCTTTATTTCACACTAATTTTGTTGTCTGGTGTTTGAATTATGTATTACAGGATCTACTAGTTCTTAAAAATGGAGTTGAACAGGCAAGTCTAATATCTGCAACACTCGGATCTTTTTTCGATTTCAGTGGTGTATATTTTGCTGACTGAATGTTGTTAAATACTTGCAGGTTGTTGGAGAGGCAAAAACTGGTGATCTCTGTGGTGAAATTGGGGTACTTTGTTATAGGCCACAGCTTTTTACAGTGAGGACCAAACGGTTAAGCCAGCTTCTACGGCTGAATCGTACTACATTCATGAACATTGTTCAGGCTAATGTTGGAGATGGGACCATAATCATGAATAATCTCCTTCAGGTATATAAACTACATAACCGATCTTCTTGCACCTTTAGTACACTTTGTGCTAACACCGAACATCAAACACTTGTGAATACCTTTTAACATATCTTGCTCTACTTCTTGGTGGGACAGCACTTGAAGAACTTCAAGGATCCGATTATGGAGAGTGTTTTGTTGGAGACGGAGAACATGCTAGCTCGCGGTAGAATGGACCTACCTCTCAGTCTTTGTTTTGCTACACTGAGAGAAGACGACTTGTTGTTGCAACAGTTGTTGAAACGAGGTCTCGATCCAAATGAATCAGACAACAGCGGGAGGACGTCTCTGGTGAGCTAATTTTTCTTCTCTTTAAGTCATACCCTGGTCTTTATACATCATATTCTGATATTAACCGTGCTTATATTCTTTTTGTTTTACTATATCATCAGCATATAGCAGCATCAAAGGGTAGCGAGAACTGCGTGCTTCTTCTACTGGATTATGGGGCAGATCCTAATAGCAGAGGTACTTTCTAGCGCATTAACAATATGTTCATTTGCCTTGTCGAGCTATTGTTTAACGAAATTCTTGGTTTGATGTTGAAATCATTGTACTGATTCTATTTCTAGTTCGTTAATAATATAGTCCTTACTCAAAAACAACGGTGTCATACCTTTTCTAGCTACAGCACTGGGTCAAATTGTGAGCTGTCTTAGTCCGTGATATCACTGATTTAGTAATAACAATAAACTTATGGATTGGGTGGTGCAGGCTTTGTCATCCCACCACTCTCTAAATATAGTATGGTCTATGATGTAACATAACCGACCCATTGTCATACGCAGTTTAATAAACATCAGCTAGTGACAAGTCAAGCAAATATTTTATCTTTGTTTATAGATGAAAATTGGTTCTGATCTGTTGACTTTCACTTCATAGAGGTGTCTTTAAATAATGGATCATATCATGAGATCATGTTCTCTGACATGGACTAATGTAGTATTCAAATACTGTTTTAAAAAGATTTTGTTTATTTAGATTTTGAGATACAAATCAAATCATCTAATTCAAATATATGCTTATGCAGACTCAGAAGGGAGTGTGCCACTGTGGGAGGCTATTCTGGGTGGTCACGAACCTGTGGTCAAATTGTTGGAAGAGAATGGTGCAACCATAGACTCCGGCGACATGGGTCATTTTGCGTGTACTGCTGCCGAACAAAACAACCTAGGCTTGCTCAAGGAGATTGTTCGGCACGGAGGGGATGTAACACAATCAAAAGGGAATGGAAGTACAGCTCTACATGTAGCAGTTTGTGAAGACAACATTGAGATGGTTAAATACCTTTTGGATCAGGGAGCCGATGTTGACAAACCGGACATCCATGGTTGGACCCCAAGGGACCTAGCCGAGCAGCAGGGACACAGGGAGATACAGTTTCTTTTCCAATCATGTAAAGTGAAGAAGAGATTAGAAACTGCTGTTTCAATGCCGTCTGAGAGTACACAAGGAGTTCGGTTCCTAGGCAGGTTTACAAGCGAGCCAACAATACAAGCTATAGCCGAAGAAGTCCCATTCCCTCCGGATGGATCATGGAGCCAAACCCGTCCAAGGCGTAGGACTAACAACTTCCACAATTCACTATTTGGGATAATGTCAGCCGCCCAAGGCGGCGGAGGAAACGACGTGCTTTTCCCTCTCAACGAGGAGAAAAGCGTCACGGAGGCTAAAAGTGTGAGCATCCGTGGAGCTAATCCCGCAAGAGTGACTATTAGTTGCCCGGAAACGGGTGAAGTTACCGGGAAGCTTGTGCTACTTCCAGAGAGCTTCCAGGAGCTACTTGACATTGGTGCTCAAAAGTTCGGTATCCAGCCTGCAAAAGTTCTTAGCAAAGACAGTGCTGAAATTGACGATATAGCAGTTATCCGGGATGGCGACCATCTTATTTTTGTCACAAATGGTGCGACGCAGGAAGTGCAAAATTCTCAGAACAATGAGAGTTTGTAGCACTTAGATTAGAGAATGTATATTTTTATGTATAATTTTTTCTAAGACCATTTGCAGATCCAGAATAAGGTTTTGTGTTTAGCTGGAGCAGCAGATGGTAAATGTGAATACCAAATATAGATGCCACTTTGAATTCAATGTTTGGTGGCAAAGCTACAAATTCAAAGGAAATTGTATTTATCCTCAGTTCTTGACAACAAACAAACACTTGCAGACACTGAAAATGAAATTTCAGAATAGGAATTATATTACTTCTATTTGCATGTTTACATGTGAAACAACTATCTGTTCTCTATTTGAGAGTTAAAAAATGAAAAATTCTAAGGAAGTAACATAATGGCTTTGGGATGAAAAGAATAAAGGATGATTTTTTTTAATCTATTCGTACCCGCCATTTTTGCTGCTATTCATCTTCTTGTAGTTCGAAGAAGATGGAGAGCAGAAGGGAGTGACTTTTGTTTGTGTTGTAGTCCTCACCTCGAGCCTTTTCGCCAATGAACTGGAGATTGATTCGGGACTTGTTAGTTCTTTGATAATAGTATCTCATCTCACTCATTCTGTCTGGAGTCTTCTGGGTGAACCTGAAGTAACATCAAAACAACATCCAATTTACTCAATCAACATTGTTCCAGCCCTACTTAATGCAACAAAAAACAGGGGAGATGTCTAGTTTTCAGCCTGCCTTATCACAAGCTTTCTTTTCTTCACTTCTAAAAATCTTCTAAAATATGAGGAAATAGAGAGGGACATTTTAGTGTTCAATTTAGATATATGTTGATAATGTATAGCAAGAAATGTTTACTTTTACAACCTACTAGTCTCTTTCCACTCATCTTTATTATTTTAGTCACTTTTGTTCAGTCAAAACTGGTTTAGTTTTGTTTACTGTCAAATTGCTGCATTAGAGTTATATATGGTTATGAGACATTTCAGGTTTTCAAGGATCAGCATGATCAATTCATAATACTTTGAAGCATTATTTTCATACGCACTCATTATGCATATATATATATGTGTGTGTGTGTGTGTTTGAGAGAGAGAGAGAGAGAGAGAATTTAAATAATGCGGCTTGCCTGGACATGGCTCTCGTCTATCTGGCTTTTAGTTCTGCGCTTCAGCTCTCCTCTGTGGGTGGTCAGCTCATCTAATATTTCCGCATCATCAATGTCTCTATCTTCACCTTCTTCATTCTTGGAAGATAGTTGATCCAGGTTCTGTTAAGACGATCATGTGTTAAATGTAAAAGCTAACTAACCATTTACTTCCAAAGTCTGTTCTGAATGCTAACATATCAAATTTACTTGGTCCTGGAATCCATAATTGATATCACAATTGTATGGCATGAATTAAATCTCAAACATAGCGGGATTGATATTAAAATTTGTCATAACAACTTATATGAATTCTACCTGATCAACATACACATAGTTCTGTCAGGGATTTGTAAAAAACCATAAACTCTATTGCTTACTTATGTCCGGAACACCAGAAACATCAACTTCAAGGAGCATATTGCTATTAATTTCTTTGAACAGAATTCACTAACATATGAAAAATGAGATAAACCAGCTATCAGCTTTTTTCATGCTTAAACTCAGAAGTTAATAATGATCATGATAAATGATCAATAGATCACTGGAATAGACAAATTACGAATTGGATCAGTTATGGAAAAGATGAAATCACATTGATTCTATGAGTAATGATCGCCATATCAATAAATTCATTGCATATGACGGACCAAATTAAATGTGAAACAGAAGCTACTATGCAATAACAAAGACAAAGCTATATCATTTGCAAAATGTCTTTAGAAGCTGCAACTACCATTAGCTTATAAATAAACAAGCAGAAGAGAGTACACACCGTGGTTGCTATCCGAGCACCAACAATTTCTTCATACTCAGAGGCATCTAACTCTTGAAGGTGAAGTGGATGAAAAACTTTAGGTAAGAGATGCTCTCTAATGGATATGAGCAGAAAAAAAGGAAGAGGAAACAATACTCCAGCAATGGGTATCCATGTCACCCCCCAACACATAAGAAGATACACAAACTGGAAAAGAGTAAACATAGCAATTTGCTTGAAGGGCACAGACTCCACAAAAGAAGCATGCACGCCTTCCTTGACCCTGAACAAATTTATTCCAAATAAGAGCAGCAAAGGAATATAAATGTGAATTTTCTTCTTCTTCTCGTATTCTCAAGATTCAAAGATTGCTAAAGGAGCCAAATAACTCTATGGCCACATATTAGTTTGTAGGTCATATGGAATAAACATATACTACTAGCTTACTTGTATCGCCGACCTGGTGCAACAAAGAGCAGCAACAATCTTTCCCAAAATTGGTTCCCTGGAAGGCTGTCTATGGACATGTAGGCAAAGTATCCCCATAGAACCGATGTAGGTATCTTCCTGATTATGGGCACAGCCAGTAGTGCTGCTCCAACAAGAATGGATTGCAACAGATTGCTCACTCTTTGCTCATTAACCCTTACGGGCAAAAAAGGTTCGATATGCTTTTCAGGATCGAATTTGTCATTTGGGCCGTCTCCACCTTCATCTCTCATTACAGCATCCTTCAAGTCCTTAAGCTCATTTGCAGCTCTAGGCTGCACATAGCCCATGCAATATATATGAACTAGAGAAGGTATAGAGCAAATTTTCATTTACCAGAAAACTTACACCTGAAGTGGTATCAATTTGTACAAACACTTCTTCCATCCTGCCATAAATCTCAGAACTAGTGGCATTCTGCTTTATGCATTCCTTGGCATTTTTTACCATCTTCTTTTTAATCAACTGCAATCATTGCACCAACTATATGAGAATCGAACAATAAATGGTAGTGTATTTTCTTTCTTTCAGACCCATCAACCTACCTGTCGTTTAAGAACAGCAAGACTCTTGGTATGCATAGGAGACTGCGGGAGTACCCCGTTGGAGGGTGGAAGTCCAATCAATCCACAGATTACAGTCTACATAACAATTTTGATGAGACACATAAAGCATGATGAAGAACCAGACATGACTAGAATAGGAACTTAAGCTGAATAAGTGAAACGACCTTAAAGATTAGCTAAATATACCATGATCCCAAGCAGTAATATGTCATAACTATAAGCAGATGGCTTCTTGAGATTGAACTCCTTTTGCTGTGCCAATTGTGATGCAACACAATGGTCAAAAAAATAAAGACCAGCAACCATGACTGCTGGCACAAAGGCGGCAAGTATATATATTGGTGGGATTTTTCCCATATCCTGCAATTTAAAATTGAACAGAATAGCTCAATTGCTATTTTATCAATATACATCAGAAACCAAAATAACTCTCACAATAAGAAAAGTCATTTTGCAAGGTAGAAGTGATAAACACTAATTTACACCACTATTTATGCTTGCAGCCTTACCTCTGCTTTTGCAGAGATGCTGCTAAAATGAATTAGATATATGTGTTTAATTAGCATTGATTGCAATAACAAAATTTCTTGAATTCACAAGTTGATATCAGAGCAACTCCAAATTACAGGCAGACTGTAATCTTTTAAGAAGCAAAGCAATTGGCCATATACTTTTACCTTCAATACTGTCCAATGTTTCAATGATTCAGATTGCCAAGGAAGAGGGCTGGAAAGCATCCTGGGAACTCCAGAAGGAACTTTGCTGGGTACGCAGGATGCCAAAGCAGACCAAAGTAATACCATTAAAGGAACCCCATAATCTGCAATGAAACTCCGAAGCCATCCTGCACTTAATAGAAAAGGGCTCAACTCCCAAACGAAAGTGATGTTTACAGAATGTGCATTTGAAGTCACTTCACAAACCTGTGCCACACCACCACGATCTTGCTGTAGTGCTCTTCAAAGCTGAGAAGAGCAAGCCAAAGGAGAATATAATTCCTAGCAGCCCATTTGCATATAGCCATGGGAACTGATAGGCTTCTGAATTTGGTTTTTCATGTTCAGGAATATCAAACTCACTAATGAGGCCCTGTGAAATAAAGCCATATTTTGAGATCAGCCACTTTATCTCATACTTCCTCCGTTCCAAAATAAGTATCTTGTATTCCTTTTTGAGAAAAATTATTGAGATGTTGGTTACTGTTGGACATTCTCCTTTGTACCCCATGTGCATGTGTTGCAACAAACTCAAAGAGTTTAATATCATTGGTAATTCATGCATAACTTCCTAAAAAGTGAAGAAGACACTCATTTTGGGACGGATTGAGTAATATATGCCAATTTTTCATTCATTGCAGATTGTGAAGATTCAATTCTAAGTTTAGTAGAATTAGGAAAGGTGTTCCTATTGAAAGGAGTCACTCTTGTACTAGTTATTACAAGTAATTGTCATCAATAAAATAAATTTAACACAGATCAAGCAGCTACCTTCACAGCCTGCTGCATGAATAGAACTGCAATCAACATGCCAAAAAGTTCTCCAGCAATCCTTGTAAATCTAGAGATTACTGAGCAGGCATTGAATATTGCAAGAAGGCAGAGCATGAGACCTGTCCAGACACAAACCCTAAAAGAATAGAATCAGACATAAGGCAATGTATAATAACTAAAAAGAATTCAGAAAGGAAGAGTTTGATTATGTTTATAGCTGTTACCATCCAGCCCACGCCATGAACAGCTCTTGTCCAATTTCCTTTCTTTGTTTGACAAAACTATACATGTAACTGTACATAATAACTGTGGGCTCTGCCACTCCTAAAATTAGCAGGGGCTGTCCACCAAATATTGAATGTACTATACCACAAAAGGCAGTAGAAGTCAGAGTTTCCACCGGGCTCAGGGTTCCATCTGTAAATAATACTTATTAAATAATGTATTCATAAACAAGTCAAAGATCAATCACTTAGCAATGAGTTCACCCACAGACATAATAACAAGCTCACACATGCAAAAATTCATAATATTAAACCGGTTTGCAATCGCGAAGAATGCTGGATCAACCTGTTTCTCTATCAAGTTGTTCCCCAAAAGCAATAACGGGAAGTGCAGAAGCAAAGAATATATAGGTACTTGGAGCCAGTATTCTGGCACATTAAAATGGACTATATTAGGTTTAACTATAAAGTCCAATAGGAATGAAATTAAACTCGTGCAATGCAAAAGGGGAAATGGAAAAACCTGACTCCAGAACTTAGTCCAGCTTGCCAATCTTCTCTATAGCAGGTTTTTCTTCTTTTAAAGTCTTCTGAAACCCCTCTGAATGCAGCAGCTTTAATGCCACCCATTGCTGAATTATGAAAACTCAGAGACCAATTAAAATAAAATACAAATGTTCACCATATTTACACAGATAATGCTGATTAAGCAAGTGATTGTTTTGAAAGGAGATTAAGACAGGATATAAAACAGGTTCAGATTAAGACAATATGCAAGTATGTGACATGATGGCCACGAAAAGGTAACCTTTTAGTAACGAACTGCCAAGGACAGTCGAGAAGTGAAATAAACTATGAGTATGGACTACAAAACATACTGAGAGAAACATGAATGTACAAGATTTGCGGCAGAAGCCAGCTGAAACTAGTTACATGCCTTGACCACAATTCTAGCCGGAAAAATTCACTGGCTACCAAGTAAGGGATTTCATTGGCTGTTGAAACTATAAGTATAGAAAGAAACTTGGGACCTTATGAGAAAACACTATTTGAAATTAAAACTCCTGATTACCTAGTAGGAGATCTCTTTGGCTGTTGAAACTACAAGAAATAAAAAAGAAACTCAGAATCTTATTGTGGCAGCCTCTCTAGCCTGTTACAAGATTTTCATTCCTTATTGTATATTTTATCAGCTACAAAACATATATGTATTGAAGTGATTTGGGCTGAGAATTTGATGAGAGAAGCTACAGCACTCCTACACCCTCCAACACTTACATGAAAAGAAAAAAAAAATATTATTTTCCCTTCTCTTCAAGTTTTATAGTAACTTTGGGTTGAGAAACCAAGTGTGGTTTTTGTATTTGTATTCATGCCTTCATCAAAATCTATGAACTGTTGGGGCGGAGTTGCAATTATAATCATTAAGAAATCCTAAAATCCCTTCACATGCTCCGGCTATAAGCTAGTATGCAAAATTTGAGGCATTAAGGCCTCTTAGACAACAACAAGATACCAACTCAACACTGACTCCAACACGAATATAAGGAATTCATGGAACCTAACCTCAATTGAAAAACACTAAACAGCAATGCTATGTAGAAAGCTGAAGTACTCACTAAATGCAATGAAACATAGGAAACAAATTAAATGTTAAAACAATATTTCACCTCCTTCTAAAATAAATTCTCAAACCCCAAAACAAGACCAAAATAATGAATGAAATTTCAGGCATCTCAGAGCAGTTAATTTCCTCAAAACTCAATAATCACAGACGATCATGAAACAGAGGAGGTGTATCAATAAAAACTAATCCGCAAATCTATCTAAAAACCTAAGCAACAATTGAAATTAGAAAAGAAAAAAAGTTCGCATCAGAGATCGCAACATCGCCAAATCTAGCTTCCACTTCAGAGAAATGCTACAAATATCGACAAAACGGAGCAATCTGAGAATGAGAAACGCACCTTGCTAAGGATCAGCGACGATGCAATTGTATTAGCCGCAACAGAGAGGAGAGGAGAGGATCGGAGAGGCCACACTAGAGCAAATCCGAAGATTGTTTGGCGGGAAATATCCGCAAAACGGTACCGTTTTCTTTTTCCTGATCTTTCTGCAAAGCTTTAGTCCCTCTCTTCTAATCATTTCAGATTTACCGGCCAATGCATCATCACCGAAACTTGCGGGCACACCACACCACTGCACAATATCTCTCCCTTCTCTCTCCTCTATTTCAATTACTGCTGGAATTTAGCCACGTGTCATCCTCTTCCTCCTTCAACCCGGTTCAGAGTCGTTATAGTCTTTTGTGACGTGGAATTCAAACCAGAAGACAAATTAATTTCTTTTAAAGTATTGCTAGTGTGTGTGTATGTATATAATATATTTTTTTGTCTTAACAAGAGGTTTCCTAAGTGGGCCCGTGAGTAAGAGATCAACATTTTAAGTCATATCACATTCAGTCTCATTCGAGCCAGGTAGGACCATGCATTTCTTAGGAAATGAATTCGAGACTCGTGTTAAACTGAAACAACTCTTTACCAGTTGACTCATCGTGTATATTTTTTTTTTATTAACATTCTAAATTAAAGATTTCATATTATTCCGTTAAAATTTGTTAGACAAATTACTTAAAAAAATGTTAAATAGATTGTCACATCATTTTATTATAAAATTGAACAAATTTTAAGATAAGTAATAGTAAGAGTTTAAGAATAATATTGGAATAATGCTTTAAGCTTTTTCGTTTGTTTTTCCAGAGAATGATTTTGATATCGTTATGCAAATGGAAAATGATGGTAATGTACATTTTGAATTTATATTTGAAAGTTCATAAACTATTTTAGATTAATAAGAAAAAAAGCAAATTGTGTTTATATACGAAAGTTCAAAAACCAAATTGAGACTTTTACCGACAAACAACACCGAGGTGTTTAGTTTTGAGAATTTGTTTGGGTGAAAATAGTTACTTAACTATTGGTCCAAAGTAATTCTCATCATAAAGGACTAAAATACCCCACCGATATGAAACATGCACCTTATATAGCAGACAGACACTAATCTCTGGAGCATCATTTTCTGCTACTGAGGGACAGCTACAAAGTCACAAATCGGTGTATAATTTACATGGACATGTTTTGGAGGAATGTAATTGAATCCTGGTAGCAATTCCAACAGAAAAACATCCAAACCATAACAGTTGCCATGCAACAATGGATTCTGCTAGACTGCTACACAACACAGTCCAATATTTGATTAAGTAGCCAAAACACAATGTTAGCTTCCATTTCAGCTGAACATGCTATTTGATATTTAACTTAAGAGCACTCATAACAAAAGTAGAGTAAAGAAGAAAAAATGCTCAGTTAATACAATTTCCTTTATTTCATGTTTTAACATACATGAAGAAAAGTAAATGGCTCAATACATCACACAGCTGCACCACAAGATAAGCTGTTTCTAACTTGTAGCAACATCCCACGAGTTGTTGAGTGCCGAAATGTCACAATTAGGAGACAGCCCAATATCGGCCTTCAAAAGTTAGCATTCTGTGTTACGCCAACTCATTCAAGGCTTCAAGAATGGTCGAGATGCCAAACATGCTAACTGCACAAACCATTGTACAGCTCCATTTCCACAAGTTGTTTGGTCAGCTTTACAAGATCAGGCTTGTGCTTCAGCAAGCAATTAAATGGGCTATGAAACCATACCATTCTTTTCTCCAAGTACTTTAGCAAAAGTTGCCGAACAAATACACATTTAACGTAGATCTGCGATAAATTAAATCACTCCAAAAGACACTGTAACTTCAGCTTCTCATCCCTGATTATAACAGTTTGAGCATTTTCAATCGCTCTTCATGCGCTGGGTCTAGTTTTGGTGGGGTGTAACAGCCATGAAGATCCTCCACTATGTATTCCTATTAAATGATAAATATAGTAAAAATGGCAGGAATGTAGCATATATTAACCGTTAAATTTCCTCGAACAAAAAGTATAATTTGATAGGAACGAAGTAATAGGGAGGCTACACCAGTGGGCCGCATAAGCCAAAAGATCAAACCAGCTCAAGGATAGCTAGAGAGCCTAACTAGTACATCAAATGGTCATTAACTTCACATTCTTTCAATGTTGGATACTTCAACTTTAGAATAATACTTTCAATGTAAAGTTTTGGCAAAATAATTACAGGCACGGGAGCTATGTTGAGAACTGAAAGCACAGGTAGCTTTGAATAAAACTGAGAAACAATTCCTAACCGCCTGACCTACTGTAAGATTTAAACATATGATATAATCGCCACTAGATTATATAT
>JAYMTF010003152.1:0-15980 GCA_036897485.1 Pelargonium nanum | reverse complement strand
CTCCTCAAACTCAGTCTGAATCAACAACTCCTCATCAAGGTCGTTGTCAAGATTTTCAGTCTGAATCAACAACTCCTCATCAAGGTCTGCTGAGAAATTTTCAATTAAGGATGAACCACTCATATTTTGATTCTCTGCACTCGATCTCCTCTCATGATCAGATTCTGGTATACTTAGATCATTTCCAGAATCAACCTTGGCCTCCTCAAACTCAGTCTGAATCAACAACTCCTCATCAAGGTCGTTGTCAAGATTTTCAGAGGCACTAGGACCAATCTTTGACCTCAATGTGCTGGAATCATCTACAACATTCTCTTGAATCTCATTAATGTTTGTAGAGTCTCTTTCCTCTGCCTGAGCACAAATGTCGTCTGCAGGAGAAACAGGCACTCTCCCAGCTATCAATGACAAGAGGTTATCAGCAAGATCTTTCCCATCTTGAATGGCATTTGTGAGCAGTTCAATGTTCAAATCCTTAACTTCAGAATTAATGGATATAGGAGATGTAGGGGATATAGGAGATGCAGGCCACTGCTCCAAGTGAGGAAGTCCTTCCGGAGCATAAGTTTGAACCGTCCGTGGAGCCAACTCCTGAGGAACTCCATTCCCAGATAGATTCTCCATCTTTTGACGTTTAAGAGGGTGCAGCATGTCTTCACAATTGTTAGAGTTGGAGACTCTATCATTATAACCTCCTAGGAGAAGATCTCCAGCATGATTGTGTTTCTTGTCAGATAAGAAGCCACAAGTATGACAACCAGCATACTGACAATTATCAAAATGTGTTAGAAGCTGCCAGTAATTTTCACAAAGGCATATGATACCATCACATAATGTCGAATGCAAAACGTTTACAAAGGAAACTTTATTTTCCTCGATTGGCGTTCCCGCGCTCTTGATGTAGAAATAAGCATGTAAAATCTTACGCTTCATAGAGTAGTCCAACTGATAGCTTGAAGTTCCATCTTTGGCGGTTTCCATATGGCCATAAAGAAGTGCAGAGTTTTCCGAAGCCCCAAGTGAAACCCCATATAATTGTTCCGAAGAGAGCTGAGGCTGCTTACATGCATTATACCCTGCCATTTGACTGCAAGAATCATACTGTTTAACCAAGTAATGCTGTGATTGGGCCTCAAATGGCTTATGAAACTGCAGATGAGGTTGTCCAGGCAACTGCTCATTTCCTTGAAACTTAAGCATCAACGATTGAGATTGTAGAACATCCGCAAGAGTTGAACTCCCTGAGTCTGAGACCATACTGGGGGAAATTTTTAATTGTTCATTAGAGAGCTGAGACAGCTGAGGTGCATTTTTTCCAGTCATTCGACTGCAAGAACCATACCGTTCAAATGAGTAAGACACTGATTGGGTATCTGGCTTAATGAATTGCATATAAGGTTTAACAACATCCTCAAGAGTTGAACTTTGTGTATCTGGGACCAAACAAGGGAAACAATTTGAAACCTCAGGATTTCTCTCTAGATTACACTGGGAGTCCTGAAAATATGAAGTGGAAGACTCTACTATTTCTTCCAATGTTGATGGATAAACCAAGGAAGCAATATTCTGATTGCTTGGCACACAGCTTCTGGAACCTGGTAAACTCAATTCACCTGATGGAATTAAAAAGACACAATAATGAGGACGAAATTAAGGAGGGCAATGAAATATTGAAGGGAAAAAAGAGAGAGGAGTCTTCAGGAATTATTGGACACAAGGAAATGATATTGAATCCAAGCCTTTTATTCTGAGAATTATCCACTAAATTTTCTAGAGAAAATATGTTGATTGACTATGCATAACTGAGACTAAGAAAAGTTTAGAAATATTGACAATTCAAAGAGCCTTGCCATTTTGGTTACAAAGCATACCTTGGTGAAGATATTGCTGCTGAAGATGTCCATTTAACGACTCGCTATTGGAAGTGTACTTTATACTGCTCTGAGAAATTCCTGGTCCATTTTCGACTGCTCCACTACCAGTAAATCCTTCTCCAGTAGAATATGTAGTACTCGATGAAGCCTGTACAGGATCTAGATCCATTCTCCCAGCAAATTGGCCCGAACTCATTGTTATATCACTGATACAGCTGATGCCAGAATCCTTGGAGTAGCTAGAAGGAAGGTTGTGTACATCTGATTTCCAACAATTAACTACTGTAGGCATAATCATAACATTAGGTGAGGAAGATTGGTTGGCCTGGCTGGGATTTGTACCCGTTTCTTGCTCAAAAAAATCCCTTATTCGACGCATCCGAATATCCTTGTTCAAATACTCCTCCTATAAAACATATCATAAAGACCCAAACAAAAGGCACAGGTAACCACCAATAGCTGCTGTATGCAATATATACAAATTATGTGCACAAGTCTATAAATGAAATTTAAAATAAGTTTTCAAGAATGGACCTTTGAAGTAGCTTGCATAAATAGTTTATTCTCCATAATTTGCGCAAACTTAGATACGCGTTGATCCAGCTCCCGTGAAGGTTCAGCCTTCCATTTCAAAATCTCAGCACTTCAGAAGCATATGAATAGTCAAAACAAAAACTATAGTACAGTGAAATGAGTAGGACAAGTAACACCACCACAACCACCAACAACAATTCAATCAATACTATAGAGTTGAGCTTAATCCAAGGTTCCAGTACTTACATTTGGCTTCTGACCAAACCACGAAAACGATTGATACGAGGATCCCGGCGCCAATCACTAATGTGATGCACTTGGCTGTTCAAAGGGTAGGGATGTAAGCCACTTCCACCCATCTGGAGTGAACTTTGAACATTAGGGACAGAGTGTTTCTGTCCCTGGTCAAAACTCTTTTGAGCCATATAGTACATGTTGCTCTTTTATGCGGGATTATACATCTGCGAAGACAAATAAATGTTAGAATCAAGAAACAGAATAAGAGAAATGTGAAAAAACAAATAAGAAGAAGAGGAAGAGGAAATTTGATGATTTCACCCTAACCTCCTCCTATCGGTAATTCAAGACTATTAGTTTAAGCATAAGGCTTTCATACTTTAATAGTTGGAATCACATTTGAAATCAAAAATCACATATATAAGATATCCCTTTTTTTTCCTTTCTACATCATTTAAGGCCCAACTCCAAGTAAGCATCCATAATCTAGCAGTAAGTATTTTCAATACACACCACAAACACAAAAGTACCTAAGATTCCCTTTCTGTTTCCATCAGGTAAAAGCACACAACAAAACGCTTGGTAATCAGCATTGCAGTTTGTATCTGCATTCTCGACATAATCATAATTAATGAACCATTAAGTAAAGAAGCATATACAAACATGAATAAATATATAAATTCAAAAAACCTAATTTAACCCTAGAACAACCGGCACTCAAATTTGACCGTTGAAAAACCCCCAATTCAAGAAAAACTGAAATTTCACATAAGAACCCTAGATCAAATTCAAAGCCCTAGAGCAGTGAATTCCACCGGAAACCACTGATAGAAAAATTCAACAGTGAATTGGGCCGTACGGAGGCGGAGGCGCGTGCAAATTAGGCGGGCACAAATATAATAATAATAATGTTAATTACGGCTGTAATTAAATTTGAATTCCAGTGAAAAAGCAATGGAACAGTGTTGGGGATTAATAGGATTAAATAATTTGAATAAATTGAAGAGAAACCCTAATTTGAGAGAGAGACGATGACCTGCGGCAACATGGACGCTTTAATTTTGTTGGACTTGTCTCTCTCCGATCGTTAAGTGTTGAGAGTGTTAAACAACAAATCCAAATCCCAATAAAAGTTTGTTTTGGTCGCTTCTACTTTTAATCTAATTTTTCGTGTTCGTGATTTATGTAGTGTGAAAATTATATATGGCGGGCAACGTGGGACTGGTGGGACCTACACCCAGTGTTCATTAACTTTTTCTTTTTGGATTATAATTCATTAATTTTTTTCTTTTCTATTATTTTTATTACAGCGATAATTGTATGAAAATTTAATAGTATTCATTTACATGTTAGCTTTCAAACGGATAAATATATGACAATTCAGTAATAATTGTTTACGACTCAAGAATTTTATATTTATCACACATATTTATGTTTGCAAGTTGCCGATAAATATATACAAGTACACCGGTAATTGTTTGAAAATAATGTACATACAAACGCGTGCACGAAAAGCATATGCATAGGTGTCAATCATCTTCTTTCTTCTAAATGTTTTCAAGACCTCTTATAACAAAGTTTTCACGTTCACAAGAGCTTAGACAATTGGTTACGCTCAAAACCATATTTATTTGTTTTTTTGTCATGGGCTACTCTTTGAGAAGTTCAAAAATTGAACATATAAAAGTTTCAGATTTGATAGGATTGAATCCAATAGACAATTTATAGGATGGACGAACGCAATGGGAATGCAGGAAGATCACTATTTGAAGAATACCCTATTGTCAACGTCTTAATCTCCAAATACACTCCCCTCATAATTACATATCAAGATTTCTTGAACACGTCCACAAAATGAAGAAAGTCACACACACACATATGAAAATCTATTCCAAATTCTTAACAAACGCTTTGTATGAAATGATCCTTCAGGATGAAATGTTCATTTTGTCACATTACAGTATACCTAACACCCCGACCCTGCCTCTTTATCTCCTTCAAGGCGTGCCTTGTAAGTGGCATTGTTCAAAAAATTATGCAGAGTAACCAATCAAATTCTTAACATTGATTTCTCTGTAAATCACTGATTCTTTTTAGTGATTTTAATAATAATAAAATGTATAGATTGTAGTTGAAGTAAAGAAAGAAGAGTTGTAGTGAGTTGCAAGGGAGCTTGGCCCGTACACAACATTCTCTTCAACTCCACTTGCTACATAAATCTATGCAACATTCACGTTCAATTCACATTTAAATGGTCACTTTTCTTCCTACTTGCTCATTCCTTCACTTTACCTACACCCATTTACTTTTCCTTTCCATGCACATAAATGTCTTCTTCTTCTTCTTCTTCACTTGAACTCGGTCGCAACATGAACTCCCAGCATCGGCTTCCATCTCTGACAATCTCATCGTCTTTGTGGCTCATTCTCTTCGTTACTCTGATCATGACCGCTCATCAGTCCAACACAAACCAGCACCAGGAGGAACTTCCGCTGTCATTTGTGGGGTTTCAAGGTCGGGTTTTCAATTTCCTTCCCAGAGGAGTACAACTGCCTCGTTCTGGCCCCTCCAAGAGGCACAACTCTGCTAAACATCATCCTGTCCCGGCCTTTAACTAGCTATCGTAGTCGCAACGAGCAACTGAAGTATATATAATTCATCTTCTTTTTCTGTCGAAAACCTTAGCCCATATGGCATATGTTAAGGAAATTACATACATGTATTAATATAAATAATAAATTAATAATAAGGGCTTGAATAAACCCACCATCAACCCTGCTTGAAACATTTGCAACATGGAAACAATTGACAACAGTGTTCACTTTCTCAGTATCAATTTTCTGAGCATCAACCACAACAAAAATAGAAATAAGAGAAACAGAAATGAGAGCTATTCCGACACAGCAAATTTGCAGCACTAACAATAATTGTTAGGCCACTTAATCAAAATATATAATAAAAACAAGTTTTATAGCATCCCGACAAAGCGTTGCGTTCCAATGAAAATGAGGGCTTAAATGACAGAATTGTGCGGTTCAAAACAATATAAAGTCAATTTAGTCCATTTAATTCTTTGTAAATTAAGACCCTCCCTAGAATCTAGATGGTATTGATAACAAAGAAATGTAATCTACATTGTATTTCAGGAAAGATGAATTTTTACAAGTTCTACAATCAGTCGATGCCATTTACCTCCAACGATTGTGCTGCGCATCACTCTTGTACCTGTTATGATATGAAGGATCGTGATCGTCATGATCACGGTCACGATTGTAATCATAACCATAATCAGTCCGATTCTCAGATCTAGTTGAGCTATGATCCAGTCTAGATGAAGAATATGGTAAATTATAGTGGTCATGAGCTGAGGAACCGTCATGGTTTGGGCTCCTCCTACCTCTTTCAGAAAAGGACCTCCCAAGGGTAGGGCTTCTCGGTGTTGGAACATTACCTCTTGAATAGTAAGCATGTACTGATGATTCATAATTGCCAAACCTTGGAGGGTAACTAGAGCTGGACAAGCCACTAACAGGGTCACAGCCAGGAGGACCATCGTCTCTGTAATCACGGGACCATCTTTGATCACGTTGATGCCCTCTACTAGAAGATTCTGAAGAATAGTTTGTTCTGCGATTCAACCGGCTCCTAGACTGATCAGAACTTGAACGCCCAGCTGCCCAAAGTCTTTCATCAGCATTTGGAGGAATGGGTGCATTTATTCCAGGAAACTCAACTGTCATCTTCTTCTGAGGTTCAGGGAGTTCTGCTTCAGTTATTTCACCTTCCTCCTGTTCAACCTTAATCTCCTCATCAGCGTATATAGTAATCCCCGATGGCTGATTCTCATTGTCTGGGTCTACAAAATGTCAAGATAAGGGTCAGTAGAACACCAATGAAGATTACAAATAAAGGGCTAAAATGGTAAATACTGCATACTTTGAGATGAGTTCATGGTCTCATACATCATATAGAGTTGATGCACATTATTATTGACCTTGTACCTAGATATTAGTTTCTATAACACTAAGCTAATGAACCATATTCTGAGTAAGACAACATTTAGTATTGATCGATTTCAGTAACTTTCCAGGAACCTACTTAAAACTGTCCATAACTAATATATTTGCACTTCTGCCATCTCATTAACAGCATGATCATACTTTATTATAATAACCATTTAATTCAAGCCACAAATTAACTTGGGTATTATATAATGAAATCCCAAGTAACTGATCCCCGCAAATTGGTTGCATTAATCCTGATCCAATGTCCATTTGGTCATTCTTTTCACCATTAGCCGAGGGTTAAATCCAATTCTCACATGTTAAAACCATATGTTATTCGAACTTTTGAAATAACAAAGGTGTGTACACAAATCTACAATCGTACACCAACATTAAGTGGATCAAGGCAATATAGATTGGTCAAACCGGTTCCCCCTACCCCTCTTTCTTTTTATGTAAGAGAATAGTACAGCTCGAAACAAAAATCTCTACCTAAAACCCAACCCACCCAAACCACTAAGAAATCCATAAGTGGCCTTCAAGGGTTATGGGTTATGGGTTATGTTAGTTTAAATGCATTTTGCATCGACCTACTTTTTATGATTGAGAAATGCCAATATCGTTTTATCTACATTATATTGTTGATTTCTAATAGAATAAATTTCTATCATATGTTAATTAATATAAACATAAATTGTGATACTAACAAGATAAAATTATTTGAAGCCCTCAAGACTTTTTATAGTTGAGTATTGTTGTATCTTTTTGTCTATATTAGATGTTAGAAGAAATCAAGTGTAAGTTAGATAGGATTGGACTTTCCCCCTGATACACCTCTGTGCTTTTTTATAAAAACTCAAGGGGTTCTTATTAACTTATCTTAGGTATATTGTTGGTAATTCATGGATAACTAACTTCCTAAAGAAACAAGAGTGGACACTCATTTTGAAATGGAGTAATGTTAATATCCAATCACATGTTAATCAACAAAATCATAAGCTTGTGACAAATATAAAAAAAAAAAAGGAAAAAAAAAAAAGAAGAAGAATTTTTCACCCCCTATATTCCTGGTATCTCCCCTGCCCAGAGCCACAGATAGCCCACATATATTATGGGAGGAAATACAATCAAATCAAGTGCACAAAGAACAATGTTTTTAGAACAGGGAAACCAAATGTAATTCCCAATTTAGGGAATACCAGACCATATATTTTCACAAACATGACTACTTCAATAGAAGATAGATACACTTACCTAGATATCCTGGTGGGTAACCTATCTCTCGCATTCTGTTAAGCCAAGGGGGTGGATCAAGCTCCTGCAAAACAAAATAAATAATAATTAATATTGTATCATAGGAAAAACCTCCAATCTTAATCTGTTATCTTTTGCCTTATAAAATGTAATGACTTCATATGAATAGAGATGACAAGTGTCAACTCCTCTTTCTACATTATTACAATAGCAAGAGCAGACAAGTTAACCCCAACATAGATTGCAATCTGAAGAAAAATAGATAGCATCCCAAGGTTGCTTAGATGTTACAAGAACTGGAGAAATAGAACTTGAATGCACAGAAGTTTTAGTATGACATACTCAAGTGAACCAAAAGCCTAAAAGAATCAAGAGATATCTACAGAAATATGGTTTCAGCCTTTCAGGTTACTTGGACTTGGGATTTGGGATTTTGTAACCCAGAGAAAAAGGCAAAACTATAAAATGATTCAGCATGCCAAGTTGCTTCTTGGAAAAACAGCTAAAACTGAGATCCCTACTTCTCTAGGTAGGATACACAAATCTTAGTTAGTCCTTTGGTTTTACTTGGACATATATCCTTTCGAAACCCATTGACTTTATCTTTTACCAAGCGATGAGTGGAACTTGTTATTGTCATTACACATAACCGCTGTAGTCAGTTTTGATGTTAACAAATAAATTAAACAATTAAATCTTGTTTATTTCATGGCAACATTATAACATCATGAAGGAGAAAATTATTTTTCATGTAATATCAGAGTTGCATTACCCCAAGACCCAAAAGTTTCCTGGTTTCAGGATCGAGAACCCCTGGCTTTAGACCATCATACTTCCCACCTGGAGTATTTTGATAATATCGAGTTTGATTTCGAGAACCGGGATTCAAATTTCGTTTGGAGTTGTGTTGTTTTCGAGCATTACTGACAGCAACATTATCACGAGGTCTTGGACAGTCCTTCAAGGCATGATTATAGGCACCACAATTAAAACAGCGACTAGCATCAGCTACTATCAAACCTCTGCAATGTAGAAGGCAAACAGAAGCAACAAATATGATATGTAAATAAATAATATGTACAGTAGACGTGATGGTAGCTACAAACATGAAATTATGCAAATAATGACATTAAACACAAAATTGACAAAAGATAGGGAATTATAATTAATTCAGTTAGGAGCATTAGATCCTCGCTTGTTTTCATCAGTGAAACTAACCAATAAGAGAAAATCTGGGTGGATTCTCCACTGATGTATATTCCAAGGAGTCTAATTCAGATTTTAAAGCAGCATATGTCCTATTAATATAGGTGGCGAAAAGTACGCTCCTGACAGTGCTGCATCCTGAGGTAATATGATAGTTTAGCTGCTTCCTCCATAAAATGGAAAAGTAACAAGTAATACAAACTTTCAAGAATAATTGCTTCTTACTAGGTACATTACAATATCAATCCATTAGGGGTTCATTACACTCAGCACACTGCTGTTGTTCCTCAAATTAAATATAAAAAATACTTCCAATGGTCCATTACCCTTAACAATTTGTCTTCATCATTCACATTCATAAATAGTGAAATCATATACTTCAAATAGAAATGATAAAATAAACATATTTTCTAATAACAAGAACCAGCAATGATTCAAGCAGGAATCAGGACTGACAATGTTAACAGTATTCTCCTACAAATATAGTCCAAAAGATGGTACAACTGGTCTAATTATTAAATACCCAATTAATAAAGCAATATTATATCACAAGGAAAAAGTTGTTGATAAGATGTTAAATGTGATCAAGGAAGAAAAAACTGATTTGATAAAAGCACAAATAAGTGAAAAATGCAAGAAAGATTCATATCCTTGTACCAATTATTAATCAAATAGCTAATTATAGAATGACATATAACCCAGGAGGCCAAATTAGAAACAGCTCAGCTACAAAATGTGAGGAAAAGATGAAATATGTACCCTTCCAAATTACTAAGATCATCTGCTGAAGTCAAACCTAGAGCATATCCACGATCATAAAGAGGAACTGATTTACTATCCAAAGGAACAAACTCCTTGCTCTGCTTCAAGGTCTGGTTGTCTATCCAGAAAGACTACATATTCAAATAGGCAAAAGATAATAAGACCTCAAAAAACTTCTTTGCTTTTTGTGATGGAAAATATCAATGTGAAACAGTGAAAGAATGTAAGCACCAAAACTTTATAACAGACAATTACACACAAAGATTAAACATCAATTTTGTGCCAAATAAAAGTTTATTATTAGTCAATCCACCAATTCTTATAGTTAAATGAGAATTCATTATGTAATGTCTGCAAGCAGAACTTGGGTTAAAATTGACTAATAAATGGGCTGGGGAAAATTTTATATTACAGAGCATCGACCTCTATTGCATGGGGGTATACATGTAAGCTGTTATGATAGATTATAGATTCCAGTTTTACACACCCAAAATTGCTAAAGAAACACATTAAAGTCCTATAAATGTTCGTCTGCTACTAGCAGTATGGTAATAGTAATACCACCTCTGAAATTGGATATGAGTCACACTAGAAGATTAAAATATCTACTATTTTATTTAAAATTTGAATTAACATAGTTGAATATCAAGCTTCAAGCAACTGCCAAACAGAACATAAAAAGCTCGATGTATTATGCAAAAAAGAACTCATAGCATAATAGATGAGCAAACCCATGAATGGATACTGAATATAATATTATTGCATTTAATTAACATATTCAAATAAATTTTGGAACAAAAAAATAGTACCAAGATATACATTCAGAATGCTTCTATATACTTTTAACGGTGGAAATTATTTGTAATCACAATTGTATATCGTAAAATATGATCAACATTGACAGGTCTTGAGCAGCCACCATTCTGCTTCAAGCATACAGACGTTTAAGCATACATAACCTTGATTTGTGAGTGAAATGCATTACAAAGTTCATTTATATCAAAACTGGGATACGAAGACTAGTATAAGTGTCATTGTCAGATACATTTTCGAATATATTATTTGGTCATCACACATTTCATACTGTTTTTAAAACCTTTTCATATATATTCTGCAGGGTTTGACTCTATAGACTGTAACCAAGTCATCCATACTTTCTAGAGTGATGTTATATTTTTATCTGGAAACCTTAACACTTTAGCAGTAAAGAAGTCTACATTTGCAGATTATTTATGTGTCATCCCGTGCCCAAAATATTTCCATCAATTTTCTTAGAAAACTAATCAATGGTTGACAAAATTTAAGTCCATATAATTCTTGGTCCAAAGAAATTAGGGAAGGGTAAACTTTATAATGCAACTTAAAGAAGAAAACTCGTTGAACATATATATGTTCAAATAAACTGCTCATAAATCGAACATTGGCAGTGATAGATATGCAGAGATACAACTTACAACTGCAGATGACTTCCCACCAACATGTAGAGCCGGAAAGTACGTCTCTTCTCCAGATTCTAACCCTTCATTAGGATCCTGAACAGTTAAACAAAATAAATAGGTCTGACTACATTTCATAACAGTTCAAAGAAGCCGCTACTGCCAAAAGTAGTTACACATGTATTCAAATGCACAACTGTACAGTGTGTGCATCATACGTATCTACATAATAAGTTCAGAAAAGTGAACTCTATAATACATAGTACCACAATCAAGTCAACCAATAAAAAGCAAGGAAAACATGATACGATTGCTTCAGTTGAGAACTCCTAGAATCCCATAGATCATCTTGTCAGAATCGGATCTAGAACTTCTACTCATTGAGGGCAAACTTAATTGCTACTATGAGTTTTCATAATGGCAATTGGAGAGGTCAAACTAGAAATAAATTTCTCAAAATGAATTAGTAAATTAGAATTTGAACAATACTCTGCCCAATGAAAACACACAATTAGAGAGACAAAGGATGCAAACAGTATATTAGAATGCATTCCTCGCTCATCTCTTTCATTTGATTAAATTACAAGACTGAACAGAAAAATCCTGTGTATTCAGCTGTGAAGCGTTCCATCTTGATGTTGTCAGTTTCAGCAAAAATCAATGAACGTTTATTACCTTCAAAATAATAAATAAGATGATAATTTCTCAACACCCTCCAAAAGCATCTACAGGCAAGCAAGAGCTCCTACCATATAATATAACATATATTTGTGCAACTACAGGTGTGTCCATTATGTTTGTCATATTGCATTCTTATAAAGCTTTTCAATTTTCTCAAGAATGGAGAAAGTAGATCACCTGGCTAATTCTTCAACTTCTAATGAACCCAATATATACTACGGTGATAGATGCAATGCACCACAAGAATTACCTTACAATTTGAAACCCATCTTGTGTATAATATGCTCATGAGAAAAACTCTACCCTCCCTGTGCAATTTGTAAGCAGGCTAGGATAACAAGGATACTAATTACTAAACCCTGCACGACTGACCTAAATCCACCTTACTTATAATCTAAATAATTTCGTGCAAAATCAAAACCTCTAACTTGATGGTACTCTACCAGTACCAAT
The DNA here is from genome assembly GCA_036897485.1 of Pelargonium nanum. Classification (NCBI taxonomy): domain Eukaryota; kingdom Viridiplantae; phylum Streptophyta; class Magnoliopsida; order Geraniales; family Geraniaceae; genus Pelargonium; species Pelargonium nanum. Next base: position 3,539 of record JAYMTF010003152.1, on the reverse strand, counting down.
AGCCAGCCTCCAATCAACCAAAGCCTTCGTGTTCCAACTAATGATTTGTTCTTCGCGAAAAAATGAAACTCCTTAGTCCTTCCCCTTAATCTTGGCCTTTAGCCATCACTTTGGTCTCACCAAAAAAAAAATGCAACTACCGTACCGGGCTTTTAAAATAAAATAAAATTAAGCCTAGAAAATTGAGTAGTAACTCAGCAAAAATAAACTATAAATTCATGCAAATAGAGAACTCAAAGAATGCAGACTTTTAAGGATCAACACCAACACCCTCAAAAGTCCTATTTGTCTTGCAAGAAATGGCTTCACATAAGATAATGTATAATAGCTTTCTAGTTACCAACAATATTATACTTCACCAACAACATGCTAAATCAGACACTTCATAATCACTCAACTGATCCCAGGCAAAGAAAAGACAAAATCAATATGTGCCTAACAACTGAACACTCAGTCGTAGATTGTATATCTAGCATAGCATGCCACGCTTGAATTCTCTTCATTGTCAGTCACCTTCTATTAAAATAAGTGATGTATAAATAAACGGGTGCTATGAAAGCAAGCTTTTTTTCATGCTAGTTACAGTCATGGTTAGTTTCTCTTTCTAAGGAGTTTATTCAAAGGCCAATAAAAGAGAAGTAGTTACAGCTAAAAAATTGTTGACAGACGTAGGGAACAATGAGAATGCGGACAAAACTGTCAGGGGACAGATGACTCCTTTACTTAAGCAATGTTACAAAAGGTAAATATGTGTTCTTATCAAATTATTGGTATATATATATATATAGCAACACATGGAGGGGGAACGAGAGTAGATGCCCAAAGTAAAAGAAATTAAAAGCTACATTTTTTCAGTGAGAATAATACATGGGATGAAGAATCATGCCGTGCATGCCACTCTGACCATTGCTGTAATAGCTCTTCAAGCTTTAGTTTACTAGCTCTGTAGAAAATACAACAATCAACACAGAATCCAATCAATGGGGAATCCAAATAATTATCAGACTATAAATTCCACATCTAAACAAACTGTATTACTGACTAACGATAACACTCCCATTCCAACCTTGTTAGGGAATGATACATGACATGAACTGAAGGTTTCTGTTCATCGGAAGTCATCCTGGCTCGCTTTCCTAATATAGCTGGCATGTTGAATTATGGAAATCATGAAATTACACATCAAACCATTAATATAAGAAATTCCCATGAAAACAAAATTTTCATGGACACTTTTTCTAAGACAATATTGCAATTTATAACAGTGGAAGCAGACCCTGTCTGGTGTTGGTTTCCAGAAAAGCTAATTGAGTACGTGTTGAAGAACATAGTATAACAAATGTAAAAGTAGGATACAACTGCCAGCCTTCTTATGGTCCCCATAGGAAGTTTTATCAGGGGTGGTAAGGCTACCATTCTCAACATGTACTCTAGAGCTGAAGCCATTCAATTTCTCCACAACTGACACAGTTTCAGTCAGTTCAACACTCACTTGTGCAATAGATAGATTGTCGACCAAATCCTTGTCATGTTCTGTTTCCATTATGCAATCATTATATCCATGTCCAACATTAGCCTCCTTGTGCTGCAGGTTGTCATCAATTAGTTTGTCTTCTCTACAATCAGAATTACTAGGAAAAGAATCAGCTTCAGAGGGTCCGTCTTTAGAATTATGAAGTTCATTCCTCTCATTTTCACAGCCGGAATTGCTGTGTGCAGGGATGTCAATAAAATCCTCACTTTCCATATTTAAATTGAGAATCAACTTTGCTGAAAGGAGGCCACCAAGCACGCTGCAGGAAGTACACTGTGTGAGATGAATCCTTATCAATGAATTAGAAAATCAAGTACATATCAATGACAAATACATGAATGTTCATGAAGCAAGACATCCACTCACTAAATAATCTTAACCGTTACATTATAAAACCATATCAACTAACACAAATCAAAAAACAAGAAAGTAGGCATCTAGTCATGATACTTAGTTCAACTGTGTACGAGAAATTAAAGGAAGTGAAAGGTCTTGCAACTCAATAATTAATGCTGCAGGCAATACATTGAAACTTGAGTAGTGCATATATTTGTAGCTAGAGGTAAACAAACAGGAGATATTCAAAAATTGAACAGATAACAATTGAATCATAAAGGTATGAGCTTCAAAAATGACAACACCCCTTTTCATGCAATCCACCACACAAAATATTGCGAAAGAATTGGTGAGTGTTCCACAATATACACATTTCAGTGCATAAATAGGAAAATAAATAGAGAATAGATTTCCATTTCCTACAAGAACAATAAATTCATAAGTGTAATATTAAACATATGATGTTTACCAAAGGACAGTAATCAATCCATTTTGCATACCAAGAGTCCAAGACTGAATATACACTGAAGTTAATCTAGTCAATGACAGTGAAAGATCCATTCTGCAAGTGAATTATCCAAATTGTTCACAGAAATAGCCAGATGCTTATAAAAAAAAAGAAATAGCTAGATAATTCAAAAGTGAGCACATTTGAACCCATAACACAGCATCATCATGTTACAGAAAAGCCTACCCTAAAATGGCCATAAGTTGTAGTAACCTTCACTACTTCAGGTCAATGAAAATTAGCATAATATCAATCAAAAGGACAACTAATTCGGCCACTAAAGATTGAAGTTATGTGCTCTCAACGTTTACCAGCTTCTAGCTAGGAAATTGAAAGCTCACCTCAAGTATGCCAGATAACTGAATTAGGTTATTTTTCAGTTAAGAATAATATTTTCAAACCCAAGCCTCTGAGAAGAAGCAACAGAAGAAAAAAACGATATATTAATAGATTCTTTTCTTTTCTTAGCAACCAAACACGGTATTAGGGATTGAGCTGTAAAGAGTATCAGAAAGCTTTACCGGAAAAAGAAAACACTCGTCGGTGCAATTCAATAGAAGCAGCTAGAAGCATTTTCAAGATTCAAAATCCGATAGCTATTTTGGAGCAATTGCACAACAACAGTAGAGAGGAAGATGAAGAGTGAGGAGCGACGAAAGAATGTAGAGCTTACCGGAAAAATGCGCAGGTCCGCCGGAGTGTCGCTGACGACGCAGATCAGTGGTCTAACTCTAGGGCATAGTGTGTGTTTGGTGTGTGAAGGGATGGAGCGAGCGGGGAGGGGAAGGAAGGCAAAAGGGTGGAGAGATCTGTCACAATGTTCAATGTCCATGTTTGTCCTTTTATTTTTTCGGTTATTACCATCAGTGCCACTCGAGTCAGATTACAGTGTACACTTCCCCGCCGATCACTCTCATTCCCATTGGCCGTTATCTAACTGTGCTCCTCTTTGCTTTTCTTCTTGTACGGAGAGAATATCCTCAACCAAGGATTACATAACATAAGTTAGATCATTTATAAGGTTGCGACGTCTTATTAAAATGTTTTGATACAATAGCTTGCTCTGTTTCTACAAATTATTTTAATAGGTATATGTAAAATTTTAGAGGGTGTTTGGATTAGCTCATGAGCTGGTCAAACAAGCTCATGAGCACAAAATAG
>JAYMTF010003151.1:0-15982 GCA_036897485.1 Pelargonium nanum | reverse complement strand
CTATAGACATTAAAACAACTTCCAGCTACCTCTATAGACATTTTATCTCTATAGACGTTGAAGTAGACTTACCAAACAAGGCCTTAGACCCAAACATATAAATGTGATACGACTTGTTGAGAAATTAAGTCTCTTACAACAAGTACTCTAATGTCATTAAAGACGCAACATGTTTTTTTTTAGAAACAGTCAATTGTGAAAGTATGAATAAAGTAAAAATAATCGACAAAATATTAAATTACATGATACAAGAATATATGTGATTCAACATGACTACGTCCATACGTTGCACTTCACTTTTAATAAAATTCAATCAATACGATAAACTCAATACTAGAGAACAGATCTCATCGACCTCTCTAAAATTCTTAAAAACATAAAATGAGATTCTATTATCTCTTTGTGTACCCTATTATGGATTTTCAGCGCTTCTCGTGCATCGGCCTACTCTGTCCATCTCTCCTGATTACATGAATATAGAGGTATTTATGAGAAACAATTGACTACTTTAATAAATTATAAGATAATTTTCTAAAGGAATTAATTATTTTCAAAAGTAAAAACTCAATAATTTTCCAAAGCTTGGGGTAAGGTTAGGTAGTGTGGAATGGGATCCACAAGAATTATGGAATGGCAGGGCATGCACATGTATGCCCATGTGTATTTTCCAGAATTGGGTCTCTCATTTTGTTTTTCCAAACCCCATTCATGAGCCTACCGAAATTAAAACCACAAAAATACAATAGGAATGTTTAATGGGTTGGACCATTCTTAACTCATAAAAAGCAAAGAAAATCAAAACCTATTTCTTGTCCCAATTATGGGCTGTGCCTCTATAATGTCATGTAGATATATGCACATACACTTGGCTCATGTCATAGCCAAATGGGACCTTACCATTTCGAGATTGGAGAGCCACTAAAAGTGAATTAAATAAAGAAAATTCATAGAACCTAGAACTTGATCCAAAACCCAACATTTGTATAATGACACACATGCAAATAAAATAAAATGTGACACATATCATGTGCTTTGTACTTGTGCTAAGTGCTATGGATCTTTATGAAATGGGATACAAATTGGTTCCACTATCAACTATCAACCCCAAGCTCCATTTTGGCCACATACATCACCAATCCTAGTTCACCACTTTTTCTACAGTCAAGTCACCCATCTTTCAACTATTTTATACATCGAAAAATGAAAAATAACGTATTCTTTACCATCTATATGTAAAACACAAAAAATATCATAAAAATGGACTTTTTGTTTTTAAACAAGTAAATGAATTCTAAAAATCCAAATCATGCTACACCGATAGGTGACATTTTTCAGATGAATGAATGGTTGCGTGTGTAAAAAAAAAGGTACGCAGAACATATCTCAAAAAATTTGAACTCTTAATTTGTCCATGTTGTTACAATGGTGTTTAACTCAAGAAAGAGCAACACAATGTTATTCTATTTTGGGACGACACTTCCATTTTGGTATATATAGTGTGCTTTGCTCCATTTGAAGGATTGATTTAGGCAGATGAGTTTATGATCAATTATATAGTGCGGTAACGATGCCCACCACACTAGTGACCTAACTCAATTTAGTAAATATACTTCTATAATAAATTTGTAATGTTCAATAATAGCAAATATTCTCAGACAAAAAATAATAATAAAGCAAATATTCCACCAGTCAAAACACTCGTACAATGATTCATATTGATCACAGTGATGAGCTTTTTCAACCGAGTCAAATGGACCCAATTAACATGTATCCTCTTATTATTCAATCATCAAAGGTGTTGAAGTCTAATCTTAAGTCCTAATTCGATCTTCTTGAGCTCTCATCCACTTTACACTTAGTATTCCAAAATAAAAGCACAAAGTGAAAAAAGTGAGCATTGAGATTCACTTCGGACGTGAATATACGAATCTATATGTATAATGGAGTATCAAACGAGTTGCATATGGACGCCTCAACAAGACGACGTGGTGGAGAATAAACATAAACATCTACTTGAAGCGGCACAAGCACTTCGCTTCCAAGCAGAGCTTTCTATTTGTTTATGGGGAGAGTATGCACTCACTGCAACGTATCTAATCAACATGATACCTCTCTCGGTTCTTCAAGACAACACCATTTGAGGTACTACTTGTGTTTGGGTGCTTGTGTTATGCCCACAATCAGACACGTGACAATTTGCACCTCGTTCTCGTCCTAAAATTTTTGTGGGCTATCTTCATGGACAAAAAGAATATCGAGTCTACGATCTCGAAAGTAAACTTTTTTATGTATCACGAGACGTGCAATTTTAGGAGAGCATTTTTCTGATGGCTCAAATACAACCTGAGAAGAGTATGACACCTGCTTTTGCATCTCTAACTGATGTTGCGTACGACTATATTGAGCATGTGACTCAAAGCCAAGAACGTGGTTTAGTCGAGTCTAATACAAATTAGACACCGACTTCTAATTGGAGTAATGAGGAGCCACACTCACAGGGGATTACCGATGCCTCTTAAGACCCCCACAACACAATGGATTAAGATCCTATGCCAACTAAACAATCTCGCACTATACCTGAAAGATTGACATGTTATAATTACGTACACTCTGCCAACTTCCCTCACGTCATTTGCCCCTAGTACGCATACTACATTCCGTATGCTAACTCAACGGTATGTCCTCTTTAATTTCACACTCAATTTCTTATACACGATTTTCTTCTACTCACAATGCTTTTTTAGCGGTCATCTCTTCAGTCAATGAGCCAAAAACTTTATTACAGGCAATCAAACATGCACACCGCAGAAAAGTCATGGATAGAGAAATCGTTGCTCTTGAGGCAAATAATACATGGAGTATGACTACTTTGCCCCTGAAGAAGCGGATCCTTGACTCTAAATGGTGTGCTGTGTAACTATAAGAATCATTTAAGCAGTTATTTAAGTACCCTTTTGGTTATTCACTTCATGTGTATTATCAAACATTTGGTTTGGATATTTCTTTACTCCATCTATAAGTTAATAAACCAACCATCAAAATTAATGTATGCTTAACATAATCTATACAGTAACATTGGTGAGACATGCATCATATAATATATTTCCTATGTCTCATATTTAATTAATTATGGGATGGAACAGAAATTGTTGTAGTGTTGCACTGACATTTTTACTAAAGCATGTGAACTGAAAGAAAAGATAGTTGCAAGTTGGGGAGAGTCCAGATTTTGTCAACTACTAGGCTATGCATGCAGTGTAGTGATGGTGATCGCAATGGAGCCCATAGCTTTGTCCTTGTCTCGTCTAAATTATAGTATTACATTAAAATTAAAGCCCATTGTTTGGTTTAGTAGCAAGAACAATTAAAAAAACAAGTAGGTTACTACTACATCTTGTCTTAAAACTATTGTTTTTACAAATTTACTATAAAAAGTGAATTGTTAATTTGAAACAGTGAGAATATTAATATTTAATTAAACAAAAAGTCGGTATCTGGGTTACTTTTCTTTTCTTGTAATTTTATAAAATGTAAACAGATCCTAAATATATACTTCCAAGAAGTTTCAAGAAAGAAACAGATACAAGGAAATATAAATGGTGGCGGCGCACATGAACAAATATCGGAAAGTATGTTTTGCATTAGATGCGAATTATAGTAGTAAATAAATAATTAGAGGCTAAATATGATTCTCTGTGGTGTTAATTAAACATGTTAAGCACAATATTAATATGAGCAAATTGCAGTGCACACTATTGGTTTCAACTTAGATGGCATATATCACTTTATTCATTACAATACCGAAAGTGACTGATACCCATAATATTAAAATTGTCTGTTACTTTTGATACGCGTCTCAAATAAAAATTGATGACAAAATTTAACTTAGATCTCATGTCGACGACAAAGTCATGAGTCTTTAATTACATTAATGATGGAATTAGAGTACATATTATGCAGAATTTATGATAGATTATTAAGATTAGATGCCCCTATCTTTTGGACATATTTGGAATGTTAATTAAAAAAAAATGTGACGATCAAATTAAAGCATCGATACAATAATGAATCCAAGCATAAAAATCCAAGAAATAGCGCGTGCGCATGAAAAACAGAGAGCCAACCCATCCCTGGTTGTGTCAAGTTTCAATTTGATGGATCAAGAAATGAAATGAAGAACACGGAGTCTGCAAACAATGCATGCAATGGGTCCCATATATGTTATTTGAATATATATTATGCTATGCTTTAAGAACTACATTCTTGGAGTACAGTAGTATTTTAGAGTATTTACGTAGGTGGACAGACATTAATTTAATGATTGAACCCACTTTTATTTTCTTCGGATTGAATATTAGTCTTGTTCGTGTGTGTTTCCTACTCTTTACCATATTCTCTCTATTTTTAACAGCAAAAGTGGTCCGGAAAGAAATTTCAAGGTTAATTAGGGACACCAAGGGTTGGTTTGGTTAGACCAGATTGCGTAAGCGTAATTAATGAATGGATATGTTATGGATAACTTTGGAAGAAGGATGATGACGATGCTTGAGAGGCGATGAACCAAGGAGAATGAACAACAAATAAAATTAGTTGTGCTTTCAGATATGCTTTTCACATGCAAGCATCAAACCACTCCACAATTCAAAGTGAAATATAAAGTTCACTAATATAATATTCTTTCTACAAGTTTACAAGTTGCACCTCAACTTTTTACTGCTCAATCATGTTAAAGGTCCCGTGTTAATTTGAGTCTTGATACTACCCATGTTAGATTTCTGCACTAATTAATTAGTGTTCATGTACATGAATCACGTGCTAAAGATCCCGAGTTTGAGTATTGGCGCTATCCATGATAAGTACAAGGTGATTAGTGAGCATGTGCATGAAACGCGTGCAAAGACAAAATGTGCTTGCATGTGAGGAGCAAGTTAAAATATAAAACTAACACAATAAGTGGACCTCTACATGAATCATGTGCAAATTGAAAATGAGCTTACCCATCTCTACTATTTTCTTGTTAGTATACTTTATACACCTGCAAACAAGTAGTTGATATTTTACGAGTGAATTTAACTTACCAAATATTTTGAAAATTACCTTGCATATAATTTTTCGTGTCATAAGTAGTACACCGTACACGTAGAGAGGCAAAAAGTAGGACCCACAGTGGAAAACAATATGAATAAAAAAAAAAACAATAAGTCTGAATCTGAAGGTAAGGAGATGATGGATAGTCATGGTCATGGTTTTGAGTCATCACATTGGCTTACTAACTACTACTAGTAAGTAGTAAATAGTAGGGGTCCATTCCAATTTCCATGTTCATGCTCATGCTCATGCTCCACCACCATTCCTTTTCTTTTTTTACTAACTCAGATTAGATTCCAACTTCCATTATTTATCTTTTTCTCTCCAACTCACTATTGCCCTCCCCAAAATGCCTATAAATTGCCACCTCCACTCTCCCAATATTTCTCATACCCACAACACAAACACAACACAACACAAACTCCACAGATCCACTCATCAAATCAAAACACACAAAGAGTGAGAAACAGACACAGAAATGGAGAATTTCCCAGTCATCGACATGGAGTTGCTCAACGGCGAGGAGAGACCAGCTGCCATGAACATGATCAAAGACGCTTGCGAGAATTGGGGCTTCTTCGAGGTATTATATACTACTTTCCTTATCATAATTCTATACAGTTACTCCTAAAATTGAATGCTAATCATATATATGCATATATATATATATATAGATAATGAATCATGGGATATCACATGAGCTGATGGACAAGGTGGAGAGGCTGACCAAAGAGCATTACGCCAAATTCATGGAACAGAGGTTCAAGGAAATGGTCGCCACCAAAGGCCTCGACGCCACCCAGTCCGAGATCCACGACCTCGACTGGGAGAGCACCTTCTTCCTCCGCCACCTCCCCTCCTCCAACATTTCCGACATCCCGGACTTGGAGCACGACTACCGCCTCGCTATGAAGGAATTCGCCGAGAAGCTCGAGAAGCTAGCCGAGGACCTACTCGACTTGCTCTGCGAGAATCTGGGCCTGGAGAAGGGTTACCTGAAAAAGGCCTTTTACGGGTCCAAAGGTCCCACTTTTGGGACTAAGGTGAGCAACTACCCTCCCTGCCCCAAACCGGACCTCATCAAGGGCCTCCGGGCCCACACCGACGCCGGTGGCCTCATCCTCCTCTTTCAGGACGACAAGGTCAGCGGCCTCCAGCTCCTCAAGGACGGACAATGGGTCGACGTCCCTCCTATGCGCCACTCCATTGTCATCAACTTGGGCGACCAGCTTGAGGTATACATATTCTATCTTAATGTTATATTCATTTTTAACACGGAAACAAAATCATTATTAATATGTGTGGGGCTTATTAGGTGATTACGAACGGGAAGTACAAGAGCGTGATGCACAGAGTGATAGCTCAGACGGACGGGAACAGGATGTCCTTGGCGTCATTCTACAACCCGGGAAGTGACGCGGTGATCTACCCGGCGCCAGAACTGATTGAGGAGGAGAACCTAGTTTATCCAAAGTTCGTGTTTGAGGACTACATGAAACTGTACGCGGGCCTCAAGTTCCAAGCTAAGGAGCCAAGGTTCGAAGCCATGAAGGCCATGCCCTTGCCCATGGACACCACCCCTCTGCAGGGTCCAATTGCTACTGCTTAATTAATTTATTGTCGCCTAATTGTGTGTCCGTCTCTAAGTACGTGTGTGTAATATGTAGCAGCTTAATTTAAGTAATTACATATAATTAAATAGTAGGGGAATGGTTTTGGGTGGGTACCCATTATATATGAATATGATGATGTTTGTGTTTGTAACTTTGTTTGGTGAAGGAAGTGTGTTTTAGTGTAAAAAAGAGTGACCAAATCTCACCTCTTTCATTACAACTACTATTATCTAATAATCATAATCATTTGCTTTGAGTAGGGACTCATCTTTTATTTTGTGTCTTTTTATTTATTTATCTTATCATAATGTTATATTTTTATTAGTTTAGTTCAATTATTATGGATGGTGTTGGTGAAGAAATATTATTAATAAAATAGAAAGGGAAATGAAGTGAAGGACTGAAAAAGTACGGATGATGAACAGAAACTGTAACAGTAAGTGGGAGCTGTTGAGATTCTATATTTGGGAATTGTTTCTTCTCATTCTTCTCTTTGGCAACTTTTCATGTTTCTATTCATAGCCTACCAAAAACTTGGCTTCCACGTAACTTGCTTTGCAAGGATTGTAACTCACATTTGATGTGAACATAAAATTCAATGTCATTTCACATTTGCTTGCTTCACTTGAATTCAACTTTTATCTACTTTAGTTTATTTTTGTAGACAAATTTGTCATTATTAGACGTTTGTAACAAAAAGTTAAAAGAGAATTATAAGTAGAGAATAAGAAATATGAGTTGCTAGTTGTTTCATTTAGATTAAATCAAACTAATAAAATTACGACACATCATTAAAATTTTACTAACGCGTGTCTCATTGAATTTGTGAGAGTATATCTCATCATCAGATTAAATATTTTAATAAAATGTAATATCATCATTGATATCTTGACTTAAGACAAATAATTTCTTGATTTTCTTAGTCTCTTATAAGTAACTAGTATTGCAAATATTGTTGATAAGTAACATGTCTTAGTAGATAGACATTTCAAGACTATACACATATACCCACACACAAGAAAAAAGAATCTAAGCCATATTTTTTTTGGCTTAGGTTAAGCCAAGTTTATGAGGAGATTACACCTCATCTAATTTAATTCATACCCACCCCAATGAAATTTTTGAGAGCGGAGTAACCCGCTGGATCCTTGTTTTTTTTAATGAGGTGACGCTTTTTCATTGATGGCTTAACCTAAGCCAAATAGTGTTTGGCTTAGAATCCACATCCTCTATATATAAAGTGCTAATACAAAACTAATTATAGAGGTTGATAGTCCTATAAAAGATGACTCAGTGGTCAAAACACACATTTCTTTGTTGGAGGTCGTGGGTTTATTCTGATTCCAAAACAGAGCAGCAGCCCCTATTCTTCAACTTAAAATTTATGGAAAAAATTTAACAAGTATTTTCATTAGTCAACATCAAAATTGGAGACAATAGAAAAAAATAATTATTTAATGATACTGTGATTAATATTATTTATAAAAAAAATTAAGGAATAATTATATTCAAACTTTTGTGGGATTTTCAGTTAGTTCAATTCTAAAATGAATGTTTATAATTGGAGGCATTAGGTTGGGTTTTCCCAACTGGGTTGGTTGGTCCTGTAAAGGGAATAAAAATGCAAGAATCTCAAGCTTTTGTAAAGGAATTAATAACAGAACATGAAGCACTAGTTGAGGAACCATACCAAGCAAAAGCAAAAGCCAAAGCCATCAAACCAAACCTCTACTTCTTCCTCATTAGGCAATGCTTTCCTGATCAGCTAAACAAGTAACAAACAGATGTCAATGATGAAAAAAAGTAGTAAAACAGATGTCCAAAACACACAAGGATATGCTCCAAATTCCTCTTTCAGACCTAAATTTATTGAAGTGGGGCACCAAAAACATGCCAAATTTTATCCAAGTAGCTCATATCAGCAAGATCATGGATAGGGCTATCTAAGAAGTGTTGTATTAATGGAGCTACATCACTAGCTGCTACCTGTAAAGTAACAAGCTCTACTTTTGAACATTGCTAACCCACAACATACATAGGGGACCCATATTAGACTCGCAATCTGGAAATATGTAACTCAGACACGTCTATTTTAACTTACATTCCCACTACTTTTTCGATATCATGCCTATCTCTCCCATCTTTCTACATCCTATCTATATCGGTTAACTGATAGGCATGCTGATAGTCAAGATTCCTACACACATATGCATATAATAACTGTAAAAGATCTCACATTTAGATTGTACTAAGAATGCGAATCATCCAGGAAGAGTGCGTGCAAGCAACATTACAAGGTGAACTGATAGTAACACAACAGAGCAAGTAGGAGATGAAGTGGAGAACCAAGAAATAGCATCATGAATGCTTTATATATTAGTGACAATATATTTGGTAAATTGTTAGTCCAGACCAATACTAGTATGCAAATAACATCAAATGGAATGAAATAATCAGTAACATATCCTTGGCGTAGGGGTCATGCTAATCTTCTCTGTATCATTCCGATTTTATCGGATGTCCTCGAAGGGACAATATATAATTAGTAACATATTGGTACACTTGCAAATGCGAAAGGTTATGCAGAGTCTCATGTGGACATGAATACTACAACTTTATGCATACACAACCAGAATGTATTTATAATCAACGCATTGTCACAATTTCATACTAAATATGAAAACATTATGAGAAGTAGTTCACCTGCATGTGCAAGCAGAATGGCATTGTCATCTCATATGTATGTATGTATGTATTCTTCAATGAGATTATAGAGCAAAATAGATCTCAAACTGAATCTAAGTCAAGGAATTTCCATAGAATCTTCGCGCAAAGGCCACATCTCATGATCGAGAGGAAATGCAGGTAACATCGAAAATCAAAGAAGTTCCACTCCAGACTAGCGGGACTGCCATAGGACGGGACTAAAGTTACTGTAGTCCATAACACAAATCTACAGTAAACAGCACCCATATTATGTTTAGTATGCCAGACGTAATCAAAATGCTCATGTATGGCATCTGGGTAAATGAAATGTATTGATGATGCATCAATTGAATCATGATCTGCATTTCATTTTTTGTGGCAAAAATCTAAACTGTGAACCACCACTGAATTTCTGAGATCATCTTCAACACTGGAAACATCCTTTCACATTAACGCCCAGGCAAGCCTCCTGATGTTATGACTATATGCCCAAAAAGGCCCAGGGGTAAAAGGACCATAAAAAAGATAAGAAAAGGGAGAGTAAGACAATGATAATTGATATCTCTACTTTAGCAAAGTATGACAGGCAGTGCAAAATAATCCATTCTGCAGAAACTCGAAACATCTATTCAGAATATTAATTATACTTGAACTAAACTAACAGCTAAACTCAGAAACTAGAAAGCACAAGCTTGAAAAAAAAAAAAAACACTCCAACATCAGTACTTGTACATCCAGAAGATCCATGTTCTCTTTATTCTGGTATTAATGATTATGTGTATATACAGATTACAGAATAGACTCAAGTATCCAGATCTAATGTTAACCGACATTGCACATCTGATAAAACACATAGAGACACCTATCTTTTGATATATCTACATCCAAAACAAGACATTTTGACATCTTGTTTTACAAAGCAATTACAGTATGCAACAAGATAATTGCAGCATTTAAAACAAAACACATGTTTTACGAAGTGATTTAAGTCTCAAGTATTCTTCAACATGTCAAGCAACTCGAAAGACAGTACTTTAAGAATTGATTTATGTCAAAGGAGAATCCGATGTTCTAGTTGCATGAACCATTGGATGCTTCTTCAGTTCTTCCACAACAATGCATACATTAATATACAAAGTTAGATCCATTATAGATATTGAATAGTAAATGCATAAAAGAATTCTGAGTAAGCAGAAGAGAGTGCAAAAAGGAAAATAAGTAAGCTAGTCCCAGGTACAGGTTGTGGCTTGGCCAGCTTCAACTGTGGTAAGACATAAGAGTGATAAGGTTAGACTGTAGTAAATTTAAACATTTTGATATAAGGTTCCTACAGAAATCAGGACCAACATAAAGTGAAATGATAAAACAGGAATTCTGCAAGAACTACAAGGTTATGCAAAGGTTTGACAACAATGAGCATAAAAAACATCTTACAGACAAACCTCTAATCATGCATACTAATAATGGCTACCATAGAAGCATGCCACAAGTGTTCTGCATATCACAAATACACCTGTTCAGTCTGTCTGATTTTTTGAGCTCAGGAAGTCTAACTGATACAGGAGAAACTCCTTTTATCTCCACACAATATATTCAACACAATAATTATACAATTACATGACAATCACATTTAAGTATTGTACAAATTACATTGAATCAACATTTTAATCTTGTTTAAGGTTAATCCCACCAAAAAGATTTTATTCCAGATCAATTTACTAATAAAAACAGAATATGTCATTAGATGAGTATGCATAAGACACAATTAAAGGTTTTGACTTTCAAAAAATCTATATGAAATCCATGCTTAACATGGATGGTTCAATAATTCGGTTAATTACCAGTTACCACAACATATTATTAGGCTGCAAAAAATATGGAATAACTTCTAACAAAGATGCAATCAAATCCCATAAAGAACAAAAATCCTTTGACGCCACAGGCTAAAATGAAGCAGCATAGCCAAAAACTACACATCCCGAGCACATGAGTTCATCATAAAGAACTCATAAATGCAGCAAACAATGTGTAACACACCCACCTCGAACATTAGCATGGAGAGCTTAAAACCCAAAATCTTCAAGTACAAACTGGTTGAAGATTGACACCTACATTTCTATTCCAACACACTAGTTCTAGAGTTTCACCCAGCTAAGAATACAGCATTCTCTTGTTCATCCTCCAGGATTTATGAAAAATATTGATGGAGTCCAGTGAAGCCACCAGAAAAATGGAATGACACTTTAAATCACACCCCTGATACTTGATCAGCCTCATCCTTCTTGTTTGATTCAGCAGTCACAACAGCTTCATCGTTTGATTCAGCGGTCACATCTGCGTCTATAGTCCCAACCTTTTTTGCATCTTTTTCCACAGCATCTCCATTAGAGCAATGGTTCTTCAGAACCACTGAAATGTCAGCCTCAGAAGCTCCTGCTAGCTTAAAGCGCTCAACAGCAGTATCCAGGTTTTTATTCCAACCATCAAAGCCGAGTTTACATTCAACTTGAGACCTCTCAAAGAGCATGTTACCCCAAAAGAGATGTATTTGTGATCTCATTACAGCTGCTTGTTCTGCAGCTTCATCAGCTGAAAGCTCACCTTGACCCCCAGCTCCAGAGAGCTCACCTTCAGTACCACTTCCTTGTTTTTTCCTTCTCTTTGTCAATTCTTCCTTCTTGGCTGCACTTGGATCTTTTAGCTCATTTGCTCTCTGCTCCTCCAACTTTTCCCACATAGCAGTTGCAGCTTTCATCTTCTCTTCTGCACTGTCAAAAAGCTTTAGTGTCTCTGCTGGATCCCAACTTGAGAGATCTATTTTTCTGGCAAGCGCAAAAGACCAGTGAAGCTTGGCCATTTCAAATTGTTGTTGCCCCAAAGCCAACAACCCCTCATAGAAGTCTGGCTTGATCACAAGCGCCTCCTCATATTTTTCTCTCGCCAAAGAATATTTTTCCTTGACCCAGTCATAAGCAACTTGAAGCTGTGCGGCAACTACGTCTTTTCCAGCAGACTCATCCAAGGGAATCCGTTTCCTAGCTGCACACATGTACACATTTCCCCAATTGAAGAAAGCCAAAGCAGCCACCTCCTGGAACTTAGAAGCAGCCTTGTCAAAAAGGCCTTGAGCTTCCTCGCTAGTCACGGTTTCCTCAAGAGCCTCTGAACAGAGCTCCATCCCAACTTCATGCAAGTCAATATGAGCATCAGGGTCAATACCCACATGGGTGCGGAACAACTGGGCAAACTCAAATAGCCAGTCATCCATCTCCACTTCCTTACCCTCAGGATCTTCCGTAGCTCCAGATTTATCTTTCGAAGCTTCTTTCGCTGTCTTGTCAATCTCAGTATCAGCAACTTCCAGTACTGATTCACTGAGAGATGAATGAGAGCCACTATCATCTCCCTTGATTTCCTCACTCTCAAGTGGTTTTTCCTCTTCTTCCAACACCAGAGGCTCCTGCTCAGGACTTACCTCAACTATATGTAATCTCAGCATCCCATAAGATTCTGTATCAGGGTCTTTTGGAATAAGGCTGTCCGCTGAGGACTCTGCTAATCTAAGTTCACTGGTAGATGTTATAGTCACCAAATCACCATCACTATCTTTATACTTGATCAAAACTGCCTTTGATGAAGGAAATCGTTGGCTCACAATCTCCCTTAGTACCTTAAAACTGCAACTCACTGGCATTTGTGACAGCCTTATGTCATGATCATAAATAAGTTTCAACTGCCTAAGTCGAATTGGCACCTCAGGAGCCTTCCCGTGGATGGACGAAACCAATGACCCAGATGAGGGTTGTACTCTCTGGTTATCCTTATTCTGATTAGAAGCAGGCTTTGAAGACCCATTTGACGGCTTCAAGACAAGTTTTGGGAATGAGTTTTTGGACTCAGGACCATTTTCAGTGGCTGAAACTGTTTGAGGTTTATCAGTTTTACCACTAGGCGATGAAACTGCAGTCCCTGATGTGGCAGCCACCTTCTTCGGAACTGACCGGGAAGGCAAAGGTGGACCTAGGCCGGAAATTGGTGCACCACGAACCGCAGAAGCACCCAAGGCAGCAGGGGACGGGCGACTCTGGAGATCCTGCTGAGCATCCTGGCGAGGAGCCAAAGCCATTCTCAGCCTCTGGGCAATCTCCAAAGCATCACCATGATTCGGGTTCGTGTCCAACAACACCTGGACATCCTTCATTGCCGATTCGTACTTACCAAGGGACTCAAAGGCCCTGGCCCTACGAAGCAGAGCCCGGACATACCGAGGCTGAATTGCAAGCGCCATATTACACTCAGCAATCACAGTCTCGTAATTGATGGGCTTCATTTGCATCAAACAAGCTGCCTTGTTGCTGTGAAACACAGCCCGGTCGGGGTGGGATTTGGATATAATCTTAAGAGCATTGTCATACTGCTCAAGAGCACCCACATAATCCTTAATCTGAAACCTCCTGTTCCCTTCTTCTTTGAGCTCATTGGCTTTTCTCAAATTGATTTCAGAGTCCAAATGAACATCACCATTAGCAGTTGCATTCCTGGCGTCCCCCGAAACCTGATTCGAACCACTCTTCTTCTTCTTACCCCCAGATTTCCCCATAAAAATAGTAACCTGAAACAGGATAGGTGATAGCAAATATATGTATATAAAACCTGATTCTACCAAAAACCCAGAACACAAAACTGAATTCCCAAATTTAAAACAAGAGAAAAACACACAGAGAGAGCTAACTTACCGATGATGAACTCAAAAGATTGAATTTTTATTGCAGTTGTCACGCAGAAACTGAGTTGCTTGTTTGGCCACCGAGAAAAAGAATTGGAGGTGGGTTCTCCAGAAAAATGGTGGGTGCTCTATCAGGAACTGAGAACTGAGAAGATATGGGGTTTAATTATGGGAATTGGGAAAATATACAGAGAGTAGTGAAGGATTTGAAACCCTAGATGAGAGCTGCACAAAAAGCAGCGTGTTTCGATTATAATAATGGGGAGATTGGTCACCGTTGGATTTATAGACTTTCACGCACGACTGTTGACTTTTTTTAAATCTTGAATTGGATAATTATTATCGCCATCAGCCAGTTAGTTGGGTCCTGGGTCAAGGACCCGACTCCGATTGTTGTGAGGGTGTTATGGTAATTTAATGGCCAGATCATTTAGGGTTGAATTGTTGAAAGCTGGGCTCTCGCCACTCTATAAATTCTAACGGTACCAACCTATCTTCTTCGTTCTCTAGCGTCAGACTCAGAATTTGTTAGGGTTTCTTATATTTTGTTTGAAATTGATTAGTTTTGAAGCCTCTGTTCTGTGTAATCGATGAGAGACTTAACCATTGTCTATCCGTCGGGCAGAAATGGAGGTACAGCGATTTGGCCAAGATATCGTTTCAGGCGTCATTATTTTGGATTGGCGCTCTGATTGTTGCTTGTCTTACATTTTTGTTCTTGCGTTTCTATTGAAGAGTGCGTGTGATGATTAAATATTATATTTTCTTCACTTTGAACTGATCGGAGACCTTGTTTCCATATGTGGACTATTATCTAAATCTGATGCACTCTACTTCTTTTTTTTTTTCCAACTTGTGATTTTTCTGAAACGTCTTGGGTTCAAAATCTAAGTGCTATTAACAACAGATTTGGTCAAATCTAGATTCAATGAAGTTTGATCCCTCTCTTTGGTTCCTGATGCTTTTCTTTCAGATGGATATCTTACAAAAAAAATCTATACTAGTGTTAAGACATTGTTTTTTATGCAGGTTGTACTCCACAAAGAAGGGTTGTTCTGAAATAAAATATCAGTAAGTTACAAGGTATGAAAAAACAGAATGTTATGCTTGTGGAAGAGAATTAAGTGATTTCAAATAGGTATAGAGAAAATTTTGAGCTTGTCACAATCAAGATAGAAGTGGAGACTGCAATTAAATATTACAAGGCCTAAAGAATGCGCATCAGGACTTTTGCAGTTAACTTCTAAAAACAAACTATGTTCAGATGATGGAAGTGGGAGATGCTGGCTATATTTACATAGGTACTAATATTCAAAATGGCATTGTGGTTGTAAGTGTAACCAATACTTCAATGCTAAATAACAAGCAGATTGAAGGCATCCTCTCAAATTTAGTAAATACAGCTTCTCGCTTGGAAACTTTAGCTTTTTAGTAAGCTAAGATATATAACCCCAAACTAAAAAGCTAAGGCTTTGTTTGGTAAGTCTACTTGAACGTCTAAAATGTCTAGCTGGAAATTGTTTTAATGTCTATAGAGAATAATGACTTTGTTTGGTAAAATAATGTATGTAAGGAGTTTGAGAAAATTTTTAATTGTTTGGTAAAATTGTCTAAAAGTTTGGGTATTGTTATAAAATGACTTAATTACCCTTCATTAGAAAAAAGAAATAAAATAATGAAATAAGGAATATGATATTATTTATGGGATAACTTTTAAGATATACTACACATAATGGATACACCCTTCAATTTCACGGGTAAACCAACCAAGCTTTAAACAACATAGTAAACATAATGGGTACACCCTTCAATTTCACGGGTAAACCAACCAAGCTTTAAACAATATAGT
>JAYMTF010003150.1:0-15990 GCA_036897485.1 Pelargonium nanum | reverse complement strand
TGAATAAGATGAAAATTTGAGGTTGCCAATGTGCATATATCTATTGCAAATTTAGAGTACACAATTTCATGTGTAAGTAGAAAAGTGACTTCATTGATTTTTCAATCACACCCACTAAAATACTACCACATAAATTATGTGTACACTTTGAAATTTTATATCATCTGCATTGGTAACCTCTATCATACAAAAGTATAAGGGAAGTGTGACATTCAAGACCACTGAACCTAGAAAATAAATACTTGCATCTTAATTCTTAACTATCATCATAAATACAAAAATGGGCACTTCCCTTTGGTTGTGGAAATTGGTACAAAGAGAGTTGAAACTTTATTCAAACAGCAATAAAAGAGAGAGAGAGAGAGCCGTTGGTTACAGTACTCACTACTGAATTGTTCACAAACTACTGTTATTTATTACAACAAACCATACCTCAATCTTCACCACCAAAATTGAAAATGGCTATCTCCATCTCCATTCACACCACAACCTTCATCATCTTCCTCATCTCCTCCTTCTCTCCTCTATCTTCCTCCTCCGCCACCACCTGCCACGCCTCCGACAAGCGAGCCTTGCTCGCATTCAAGAACAAGATCACCTCCGACCCATCAAAGCTCTTGCAATCATGGTCTCCTTCCTCCGACTGCTGCGCCTCTTGGGCCGGCGTCGCCTGCGACGCCTCCGGCAGAGTCGTCAACCTCTCCCGCCCGGGCCTCGTCTCCGACAACGACTTCCTCGTCGACACCTTCATGTCCGGGACACTCTCTCCCTCCCTCGGACACCTCTCCCACCTCCAGCTCCTCGACCTCAGCAATCTCAAAACCCTCAAAGGTCCAATACCGCCGGAGTTCGGGAAGCTAAAGCAGCTCAGGTACATGTTTATGGATTCAAACGACCTCTCCGGCTCGATCCCAGCCACATTCCGCCACCTCCGGAGGCTCAAGAAGCTGTATTTGAGTAACAACCATCTTTCCGGCTCTGTTCCGTCCTCTGTTTTTCGTTCTTTATCGAAACTCTCCGAGCTGGGCCTCTCCGGGAACCAACTTTCTGGTCGCATACCGGAGACACTTGGGAGGCTGGTTTCGTTAACCCAGCTCGATCTCCATCAAAACAGCTTCACCGGAAAAATTCCTCATACCATCGGCAAGATCAAAAGCCTCAAGTTTCTTGATTTGTCAGAGAACAAGATCACCGGAAGCATCCCGGAAACCATCGGCGAGCTTTCCTCTTTAGTGCTTCTTTACCTCAACCAAAACCGTATCACCGGAGAGCTCCCTTCTTCGATTTCCGGCCTCCGATCGCTCCAATTCTGCCGGATATCGGAGAACAGGCTGACCGGAAAATTACCATCCTCAATCGGAATGCTCACTAGCATCGAGAGGCTCATCCTCGAGAACAACCAGCTCGCCGGAGCTCTCCCGGCGTCCATCGGCCGGCTCACCACTCTCACTGACATATTCTTCTCCAACAACAACTTCTCCGGCAAGATTCCGTCGAGTTTCGGAAATTTGGCGAAGCTCCAGACGCTTGAGCTAGCAAGAAACCAGCTCTCCGGTCGAGTCCCATACCAGCTCTCTAAATTAAAGTGCTTGCAGACCCTGGACTTGTCTTTCAATCCTCTGCATTTACTTCACGTACCAAAATGGTTTTCGAAATTGAATCTCTTCACGTTGAGATTAGCAAAAACAGGGCTCAAGGGTCGCTTTCCGAGATCACTGTCTTCATCATCCATATCGATTCTTGATTTATCGAGCAATTCTTTAACCGGAAAGCTCCCTCGCTGGATCGGGAACATGACCAACCTGTCATTTCTGAACCTGTCGAACAATGCTCTTGGTTCTTCACTCCCGGAGCAATTCAAGAACCTGTCGCTGCTCATGGACCTCGATCTCCACTCCAACAAGTTCAGAGGCAACTTGAGACCGATCTTTGAGAAAAGTAATCAGAACCCACTTGGCAATTTCAACTCCATTGACGTCTCGTACAACATGTTCGACGGTCCGATCGACGACAGCATCGCGGACGGACCGGCGATGGGATCGATCAGGTCGCTGGTTCTGTCCCACAATCCGTTAGGTGGGTCCATACCCAAGTCGTTGGGGAAGCTGGGTGAGCTGCAGGTGTTGGAGATCGCCGGCGGTGGGCTTTCGGGGAATATTCCGGCGAAAGTTGTGAACTTGAGAGAGCTCAGGAAATTTGACGTGTCCGGGAACAAGCTGAGCGGGAAGATTCCGGCGCATAATGTGACCATCCCTGCGTCGGCGTTCAAGGGCAATTCTGGTCTCTGTGGCCTTCCACTTCCTCCTTGCAAGCATAGCAAATCAAGATCAAGATCAACAACAACAACAAATCAAGATTAAGATAGATTGCTTCTTTTGACACTGAAAATTCCAATTTTCTTTTACATTTTTTTAGTTTTTTTTTTGTTCCTTTGGAATAATAGATGAAAAGTTATCATCTATGCATACCAAAGATCTCTCTGTTTTGATATGTTTTAGTCATATGCCCTAACATTATTGTGACACAAATTAAATTCTTGGAGTCCATGCACTTCCATTGCCAACAATTGTTTTATGATTTGTAAGTGGAGAGCCAACAATATCACCAAAACACAAGACATATATATATATATATTTGTTTTTAGCTATATTTGCACAAAAAGTTCACTTCCACCAAGTGTTTTTGTCAGTTTGTACGGTGTAGTTTCTATTTGTACTCTTGTTTGTTGTAAAGCCCAACATAAATATAACGGCTAAAAATCCCACTTCAAAGAGTAATTAATAAGTTATGGGTTATTACATGATAAGAGTGGCCAAGGGGATGCTTTTTTTTACTGAGAAACAACAATAGAGTTAGTGCTATATGGATTTATCCTTCTTGGCATAATGCCACCAACAGCATCTTAAAACAGAAAGTGGGATGCATGATAAATAAGAGTGAATCTACATTTTTCTTTTCTTTTTATGGTTGGCTCAAATCACAATGCTATTAAGCTTTGAGAATGGATATTGATACATATCAGAGAGACTTATCACATAAAACTTTATAAACCAACCTTTTTTTTGTTCTCCTTCTCCTACTAGAAAGGCTAGTATAACAAAGAGCTATACCAAGGAATACCTTAGTTAATGCAACTTAGCCTAGAGGAAGTGCAGTACAACAAGAAGAATACGAAGAATACCAAGCAAACTCGTTACAAAAAGCAAATAAAACTAACAAAAATATGAGAGCGTTATAGGGGAGTTCTTACATTTTTTAGTCTAATAATAAGTATTTAGATACTTATTTACATATTACAATTTTTAACCGATTAAGGTAAGCGGTTTAGATACTAAAAATTGATAAGTACTAAATCTTGTAAATAGGAAATGTTCTTGCCTAAGGGGTGCTTTTTAGGTTTTTGTATATCTAAACGCTCCAATTTTTGTTTACTTCTTAGGAATAAAACTAATGTAAAATCATCATTTTGGAGTGCTATAGTATAGTTAAGAACATATGTATTATAATATGGTAGAAAGATTGGAAACTCATCAGCACCAGTGGTCTAGTGGTAGAATAGTACCCTGCCACGGTACAGACCCGGGTTCGATTCCCGGCTGGTGCATTTTTTTATGAATATGGTTGTTAGTTGTTTTCTTCACTCTTCAGTAGAAGTGGAACATGGTTGTGAAGCATGACAAGTGATTAGGAATGTCACACTTTTAAACTTTTGATTTGAAAATTTAAGCTTGAAATATGTTTCAATTGATGGTTTGTCAGTTGAATCAGCTCTGTACATTTTTTGCTTGAACTTGTTTAGGCCATGCACATTCTTTGTGCATGTGGAGTGATGCCTGCAAATATCAAATTACCTACTACTCTTGAAGCTTTCCATCATCACATAATAAATTATCTCCGGCGTTTCTCTTGTGACTACTCTTGCAACTTTTATGTATATATTTTTCTTTTATTTTTCTCATTTCACTATTCTTACCGTCGTCTATACAAGAGTTTAACTTCTAATATTGTGTTTCATTCAAATATACTGATATAAAGGGTCATTTACAAGAACCTCCTTATCAAGGTCCTCTCCACCAACTTCCTCAATAAATTAGTCATCTCTGAGTCAGGGACCGAACATGATAAAATCATCCCCAAACTACTCCCTTGTTATATGGACAGATTAATGTTTTGTGGGTCTTTTTTTATAATCACTCTGATATTCATTCCCACAATCATCTATCTCACAAAGTTCTCTTTAAATTCATTTTGTACTTTCATTATGGTGCAGATGTTTACTGTCATGCTCAAGATGAATTTCAGTACCAAACAAATAAAGACTTAAAAATAAAGACTCATGGCATAACAAAGGGTACCCAACTTGTTGAACCAATTAAGAACATTGCAGTTCCATATCTACTACTACCAGTACTATCCATATTTCTAAATCCACCAAGTTAGTGAAAACCATAAATGAAGAGCCCAATATCATCAGCCAGGACAGCCCCTAAAATGCAAAGTGAAAGGCCCAATATGAATAGTCAGAACAGAACTAGCAGAAAAAGGTTAAAAGAATTGAACCTGACGTGAATCGAACACGCAACCTTCTGATCTGGAGTCAGACGCGCTACCATTGCGCCACAGATCCTGTTGTTCCATTATCAAGTAAGACATTACTAATCTCTATTAACATTTGTTACAAAACTCTTTATATTCATTTTCAGTACTACATTATTAGTATCTGGCTTACAACTTTGTTGGCAGTGGGGATGCTCTGGAATATGTGTGTTAGTGTTTTGGTTCCTTGCTAATACTGAGACCAAATTAAGCAATGCTTTAACTACTAATAGCATGCGGATTTTGGGGTTATGCACGTAATTATATTAAGGTTTAGTAAATAAAGTTAAGTTGCAGGTAACATCTACCACAAAACAGAATGATGAGTGTCCACGTCAAGTAGCTACTCTGCGCATGCTTGGGACCACTCCATTTCTTCTATTTTTCACTGTAATTTCAATCATGGGACGAAGGAGGTGAAGCATGCCAAAACTACCGCACTTCTCCTCCATTTATACTCTTTCTCTCTTTCCTTTTTCGTTTTTTACTGCTACCTATCACAAACCACATTTGTATTATAGCCAAATCTGTCATCTACTCTGAGTTTTTTATGAACTCTCATTGGCTCTTTAGTGTTTTGTTGGTAAAAATCACCATAAATCCAGCTTACTCATTCTCAACTGCTTACACTTTCAGTTTCCAATCACTCCATATTTTGGTATTTATGTATATATCTCCAATTGACTGATTATGTTTGTTAATTGTTATGACTATGATGATTCTTGTTAGTTTTGTGAGATTTATTACATCTATTTGGAAATTTATACATGTACTCCCAATATTAATGTTAAATATTCCGTATAAAACCACGCAATTGATAAAAAACTGAAAGCTAGTACCTTAGAAAGGTCTCGCAAGACATCAGTGTCCTCGTAGTTTCAAACATACTCATGTTCAATACATATTTGACATAGGACACTCAAATACATGTATGACTAATTGAACAAGTTTGAAATTGTAAAACACATAAAAATGAAGTCACTTGATTTGGGGGGCCAATTATCCCTACTCATTATGTATTTAAAAATACCACTAATTTTTATCAAATTTTTACATTTACCCTCACTAATATTTTCATAAAAACTATTAGTTCCTCATTTAAAATTGTTTTGATGAATATTTGAACCAATGATTTTCATTGCAAGTGCCTCATTTAAACTTTTTATATAATTTTTTATAATAAAATAGTATATAAGGACCTTGTTATCACTATGTAACTTATATACATTAATATATTATAATTTGCTACTACTGAGCAACTTTTTTTTTTACGTACTGCGTCTATAATTTAATAAAGATGATGTGGTTGTATTACATACCTGTGTCCATGCAACATAAGTAGATTGAGAGACAACAAGCAACTTCATGCTACTTTCGCTAAGAAAACAAAATGTGGAACAACAAAACACATATGCTATCCTATAGTTACGTGCAAAACATATACTGATTCTGTTTTCTGTTGATCCATACGTACATATGTATGGTGATCCTAAGTAAATACTTGTGTTGCGGGACCCACTATTTGGGAGGAGGGAGCTTCCTCTCATTTCAATCCATATCACAAAAAAGAGAACTGTACTCGACAACTTCTCTCCCTCTCATTGGAAATTTCAGAAAAGATTCCGTACTTTCTCTTTTATTTATTTATTATTTTTTTTTTCTCTTCCCTTCCCGTACAATTCACACTTTTCGTCCACACGGTACACGTGGCACTTCCGTAACATCACTTCTTAAATATCCTTAAATCGCTACTGCCACTCCGCAATTTGCTACCCCCACTCCGCTGTCTTGGGCGCCAATTGTTACGTCCATTCCTGTCGTTTTCTTTTTCAAAACAAAAATCATAAATTCATCATTTTTTTTTTCTGCGTCGGAGGGAGCCAAAAATAACACGGATTTCAAAATTCGAATTTCAAAACAAAATAAATTAATTTGCAGATTTTTGTGAATAATACGTCACATGGGTGCTGGTTAGGCAATAGGAAGACGCCACGTAAACCAACGACTTCGGGACGGCTGAAAACGACGGAGCCGGCTGGTTTCCAATGTATAAATAAATAAACCACAGTAAAAATATTATTCGTCGACGTCCATTAATTCTTAGTGGGCTGGGCTTCAACTAGAGCCCATAGTTTGTTGTCTTGGTGGACCAAACTGCCTCTACATTTTGGCCAATATTACGGGTCAGCCCTCTTCAGTTGAACTGTTGAAGAAAGTGAAGGTTGTTGTTATGGGTAACCGCGGTACAAACTTACTGAAAGACTCGTTTAACATTAATCAAAACAAACATGAAATTAAGTAGTTCCATTAGCGATTAATTAGAATTGTGAATAGTAATTAGTGAATAAGAAGGAGAGGATTAGGAAAGGAATGAAGTTTTGTATGTAAATGTAGCGTAAGAGTGGGGGAATCAGTAGAAGATTGGCGACAAAAGCTGGACCCAACAGTTCAAGTGTAGCTGCTCTCATTGTATATATATATATAAATATATAATTTATTAAGCTCTATCCAATATATATCCAACAAGGATCGCTTTGCTTGGAAGCCATGTCAACCTCTCCTCTCCAGCAATGTCATCATTCAAAGCTCAGGCCACTCATTTCTTCTCCATGTCTTGTGTACTAATCACCCATTCCCATTCAACATCAACATATATGTGTGTGTATATGAAGCACCATGGTCCATATATATATCCTAACTCTGCTGTGGTTTGGCCCCCTTAGGGTTCTTTAATATTACTATCCATAAAATATAAATAAAAAACTTATTCACAATTGTAATTTGTGACACTCTTGCCCAGTCTACTAACCAGTATCAATTATACTTACGAATAACACTGCTAGAGAGGTTTGAACTCGGAATATAACAGTAAAGTCGAAACATATATATATTTCAAGTTCTTCTTAAAATATTTTAGAAGTAACCTAATTATTGCATCTATAATGGACACTTCTTTTGAAATGAGAGTAATTTCATATGAAATTAACGATTTATTATTGTCAAGTGTATATATTTTTATTTTATATTTTTTCAAAGTTTCATTGATTGCGGAGTTTAGTGCGAAGGTTTCAATTATAATTAAGATAATAACCAAGACATGTTGGGTCAAGTGGTTAATACCACTTTGGATTCTCTCTGAGGTCTCAAGTTCGAGCCTCTTTGTCGACGGTACGGGATGAGATATGTGGGGTGGGGTTTAGGGTGACGCTCTCAAAGGGAGTGAGAAACATTGTTACTTCGAGTATGATGTCCCATTGCTTATAAAAAAAAAAAGATAATAATGTTTATTTTGACTTAATTTTGAAATATAATAGAATAAATTACATATACATATCTTAGACTATTTCTTTAAGACAAATTAATCATCATTTGAGTATGTAAGGACAAACCAATCATCATTTTAGTCTAAAAGGGAACTTAAGTGTATTTGACATGCATATATATGGTACTGCAATTTGAAAGTGATGTAGAATACTTTATAAGGACCAAATTTAAGACTATAATTACTACTAGAATATACTTTTTGAAGTTTCAACTTTGAACTTTGAAGTGATTAAGCGCCAGTTATGGCATCCCAATTCCTGCAAATAAAAACAAAGATTAAAATAAAATCATACCTCACAAACCCATTTCTCAAGAATTTGAATTCAAAACCTCGTTTTGAATATTCCAATTTTTCCTTTCTGATAGAGAATATTCTAAATGTTTTGATTAAGAACAAAACTTTTGATTTTAGCTGTAAAAGATTGATTCATCACATTATTCTTAATTGATGTTGCAATTTAGAATGGCTATTTCCTTGCATATTCACAACATGAGTTTAAACAAATGAAACAAAATTTCAACATATTAAAGTAGTCTTTAAAGGAAGACAAATATTTCATCCAAGTGTCATGTTTATTTTGAATTTTTATCTCAAAATGAATTTTCTATTTTATTGTTTAGTAACTTAGTTATGCATCAATTGTTTATAATATCTTTATAACAAATCAACTAGTATCATTATATGATGACGAGGATAAAGAGCCACATTAACTTCTTAATTTTGTTCAAAATAAAAATAATGACACTTTTTAAAAACAAAATAAGTAACGGAGTAATTTACATACATAAATGAAGAGCAAACAATTTGGATTCAAATTCACAAACACTCATAATCCAACATAAATTTAAATCGATACGATCTGACCATTTTTTAAGGTAAGATCGGACTAGTCAAATTTGCATGAATTCTTATATTTTCCACACGAAAAGATGAAATCTGACACATCTTGCCTAAACCCGAATAAACGAAAACCTCATGATTAAGTAAAATTCATCAAGTCAAATCCAACTCGAAGCAAAGATTGTCATCTATGCATAAATGTCTCCTCTCAAACATATTAAATAACAATAAAATGCAAGTAAATCATAACCAGTCTACACAACCTATGAGAATTATACTGAGAATTATGAAAAGATAATGTGATTAGTGACTACTCAACCGTTCGAATGTTGTAATTAAATTTCTGGTACCAAATCAGTTCACACTCATTTATTACCAAATATTTTCCTTTCTTATTTTCCATCTAACTCCAAACTCACGTGTTCAACAGGACAAAAGGAACGGAAATTTTAGAAATAAAGAGAGCGGGAAGTAGTGAACCACCAACAACAGCGGCGATGAACGCGGTTGGTAGGTCACGTAATTTTGACAAAAGCTAAGGGCCAAAATCCAATAAATTGAAAGTAAAAGTAAAAAAGACGCATAGTAAGGTGGCGGTTTCCTAGGTCTTCACGAACTCATTTTTTGAGTAGGACGGACAACACCATATCATTATTTACAGCTAACTTCAATTATTTTAAATAAATTAAATTTATTCAGGGGCAGTTTCCGGTTAGGGTCCTTCCTCTTGGGCTCACAATACCTCACCCAAGGGCGATTTCGTAATCTCACATGTACCCGTTACTTAACTTATGCTGCCGTTACCTCCAAAAATAAGGATAGTTTCGTAATTCAACGTCTACCGTTACTCGAAATACTACGAACTCCAAATTCAATCAATGGTCTTATATTTACGTCGATTTTTTAACATAACAAAACACATTTCTCATTGATATGTTTAAGAGAAATCGAACTCGAAATCTCTTTCCGCAATCTCAACCCGCGTTGACAACCGAGACACAATCTATTGGTTAAAATACATGTATTTACATTGTATGAGAAAAATACATTTCCTCCGAAATGTGGATAAGAAATAGAAAAAATATGAATTGAAAAGAGAAAGTAAAATAAAAAGGATAAAGAAGAAGGAAACGGGCACTTTTAGTAGAGGCCACGGACCCTTTCAGCCCTCATTCAATGCTTTACCGAACTCACCATCCCCTTTTCTTCCCATTCCATCCCTTCCCTTCTCTCACTCTTGCGCCTCCAAACCCTCCTCTCTCCTCTCTTCTTCAGGTTCAATTTTTACCAGGACTCGTGGTTTTTTTATGAACAAAGTTGGGTTTTTTTTCTTCTTTTGTTCTGATTCTTCTCTGTTGTGTTGTGTCATAGGTCGAAGCGGAAATGGAATGCGTTGAAGCGGCTTTGAAGACCAGTTTCAGGAAGGATATGGTTGTGAAATCGTCCAACCACCAGGTCTTCTTGGACGATTTGTGCGCCGTGAATGCCCAAAATGTTGTGTCTTGTGACGATTTCTTTGTCGACGACCTCCTCGACTTGTCCAACGACGACGCCTTTGTGGAAAAAGAGACCAACCCTGACGAGAACGACGAACCGGAGACGAAGAAACTGGGCTCTGTTTCTGTCTCCGTTTCGCTTCTTCAGAGGAAGCAGCAAGAAGAGAAGAAGCTTGACGAGAACGACGCCAATTTGTTGTCAAAGGACGATTTTGGTGCCTTACCCGCCACCGAACTCAGCGTTCCGGTACTGATTTTGGTTAAAAATGCTATCTTTCTGGTTCTTCTGGGTTGTTTTCTTGACCAAAGGTGACATTTTTACAGGCTGAGGATTTAGCGAGCCTCGAGTGGCTGTCCCATTTCGTGGAGGACTCTTTCTCCGAGTTCTCCGCCGCGCCGTTCCTCACCGGAGTAACGCCGGAGAGGCCTATGAAGATGATTGAGGTCGTCCAGCCCAAGCAGGAGCCCCCTTTCAAGACTCCGGTTCCGGCCAAGGCCAGAAGCAAGCGCACCAGAACCGGCGGCAGAGTCTGGTCGCTCGGGTCGCCGTCGCTGACCGAGTCGTCCTCGAGTTCAACCACCTCCTCCTCGTCGTGCTCCTCCCCTTCCAGCCCCTGGCTCATTTACGCCCACCCGGCTCTGAGCATGGACCCGGGATACTCAGTGGAGAACCGACCCGGGAAGAAGCAGAGGAAGGCGGGGACGGAGGCTATGGCTGCACCGCCGCGGCGGTGCAGCCATTGCGGCGTTCAAAAGACGCCTCAGTGGAGGACCGGGCCGCTCGGAGCCAAGACCCTCTGCAATGCCTGTGGTGTCCGGTTCAAGTCGGGTCGGCTTCTACCGGAATACAGACCGGCCTGCAGCCCGACGTTTTCAAGCGAATTGCACTCCAACCACCACCGGAAAGTGCTGGAGATGAGACGGAAGAAGGAGACGCTGCCCCGACCCGACTCCGGTTTGGGCCCGCAACCCGTTCCTAGTTTTTGATAAGTCTATTAATTTAGGTTGTAGGAAGGAACAGGCGCAATAGGACAAATAGAAAACCGAACCGGGTCCCATAACCCGTTCGATAGTAGACCCGAGTTAGCTTAATTTGGCTCGTTTAGTGTACATTTTTTTGTCCTTTTAAATTTTTATTTTAGCGGTGGGTGAGAGTAGGTTTTTTAGGAATATGTAACTGATTAGGAAGACTTAAAATAGTTTTATTTCTATATGTACTGTTCTTAGTATTTTCAAAATTTTACCTTTCTATTTTTAGTAAATGCTTAATTAGCCTTAAATCCAGCAAATTCAAAACTTTTTAACCCTTCATTTCACTTAATCTCTACCGTGCATTGTCACTTTCATGCTCAAGTGTGTACCTTTTTTTATCTTGTACATTAGTACTCAAAAAATATATAAATACGTACAATTGTACTTAAAATTAATTTCTCAACGTTTTTAATAAGATAAATATTTTCGAAAACTAAAGTTTTTAGGCACAACACCAAATCAAATAAATGGGGTGGATCCTTTAGGCTTTATGTGCCATCCTTCTTGGCTTAGCTAAAGTGGGTGGGAAGCTTTTTTGTGATAAAAAGATGAGCCTATAAATGTGAAATGTTGATCTTCCATAGTGGCAAAAGCTCAAGTCTTGAAAGTGTGGTTGCCGTGGACGCTTGTGTTTTCTTTCACATGAGAGCTCAAACAAAAGAGTAATTAGGTAAAATTCTATTTTGTGCAATGAAGCCATTGCATGGTAGGTATACCATATTTTTTGTCATGATACCCTCTTGTGATTACATTTACTTGTTGTCATTCTTGTTACTCTTCAATTGTATTTGGTGGGGAAGATGAAAAGGTGGGAGGAAATAAACGTATGAATGTTATTGAATTGTTTCTAAGAGGTAGAAAGAAAATCGACCGAAAACTGTATAATCGTACAAATATATACTAATAATATTGTACGACGGGACAAATTGTAAAGTCATAAAAACAGTGAAGTGGGTTAATTTTCTTTATAACTATTTCTATATGTTCTCACCCTCTTTTTCTTCATACTCTCTACCAAAATGACAAACCACAATCTTTCACTCTCTTGCTTAATTAATTTACCACTAATTGCACCACAATTGTTAATTTAATAGAAAATATTTTATTTTAGTCATCTAACTTTCTATTTTGTTCTAAACTGATACTCAATTTAGTCTTCAAACTATCAATACTGTTCAAATTTGGCATATCAACTATGTAAATTTATTTTAAACGGGTCAAATTTGTAACCATGATGTTAAATTTAACAGATGTTTGTCCACATGGTAAAAATTAAGCACATGCTATTGAAACGAATGACATGCACAACAATGCAACACACATGTGGAGGGACGATGATGTATTTTATGAAATATAAAACACTATTACCGATATGGATATCACATAGTTATCATGTGAACGCCAAGTCATTGTATTGTTTTCAAAATATAATAAGGTCCAATTAGATAACACGTCATCTTAAATAAATTGTACGATCAAGAATTAGAGGAATTCGTAACATATTTACATAAACAATGGAACTCAATTGAAATAATATACAAAGAGACTGTTTTAAATTGAAATTTGAAGTGAATCTGTGTAGCTAAGTCTATGCCACTTATGGTTTTGTTTCTTTCTTTTGTAAGACTCTTTCGTAGCAACTCATTTGACTTATCAGAATCTGCATCCATAGCCAAATTAAGCAATCACTTTGACAACTACAGACAGAGAAGTTTGATAAAAATGCAAATATATTTACAGTACAATATTACATATATTTATATTAGTTTTTGGTCAAACTCTTGTGAAGATACGAACAAACACTGAAATGGGATCAGTCTGTGATGAGTGACGCGGCTGCAAGATTAGTGATGTGGAGCAAATTAATATAATCAAATCGATAATCCTTATGTTGTTGCCATATGTCATGTTCTTTTCATTTACTTATTTAAATTATTGTAGTGTTTCTATTTCAACCAAATGTTTTTGTTTCACCATATCTGCATGTTGGTGCCAAACTTGAGATTCCTAATACAATCTGGAGCTGGTACTTTTGTCCGTATTGCCATTAAGTTTTGGTGGCATAAAATTGAATCACATACACATAACTTCTTCTTAAATAAATACTGGGTGATGTGAAATGTAATCTGCAAATGTCGTATGTTATGAAGAACGAGCGATTGTAATGTAGTTGGTGAAATTTCAATTGGAACAGGAAAACAATATCAGCCATTATTCTTTTCAAAAGTATATGATACACATCAATTAGAGCTGACAATTTGATTCTGAATTCGTGGATATCTGAAATTCAATCCGCTCTTAAATCAATTAAAACTAATCAATTTTTGAATTGGATAAGATTTATCATGCAAAATTACCGATAAATTCAGATTGAATTGGACAAATTCGTTCATCTTACACTTAAATTCAATTTTTTTATGTTATCATAACTCTTTTCAAATCAGATTCAAATTACTCTTTATAAATAAGAATTCGAAATAATATAATCCAAAATTTGAATTGTCAAAAATCGGTATCAAACGATCATCACTAACTCATAACGTAGAAACAATTTTTAATTATGGAACTTATAAAGAAGAAGAAGAAGAAGAAGAAGAATATCACGTGCTAGTTTAAATTGAGTAGTCAGTGGTTAGTTGTATGAGCATGATGAGTAGTGGGGTTATCTTATAGTAGTAGATGATTATTGGTTTTGATTGTTTATACATTAAAGTTGATATTTGTTGTATAAAGTAGTGTGGTGTGGTTATGATTGCTGACAAGGATGCTAGTAGGCCCGCGGCGGGGTGGCGCCATCCACGTGCCTCCCTTTAACCCATTTCAAATTTCAACCTCCCAAAATTAAATTTTAAAATTATACATATATTCAAAATAAAAATGCAGTGTAAAATTCCGAAATCACCCTCCGAGACTGAAGTGTAACAATTATTGCGTGGCAGTCACGTGGTGGCCATCTCTCACCAGTTTCAACCACTGGGATAGGTCTACAATTAAGCATAACATTCAAGTATGGTGGTCGAGATGGATGCTTTGTCTGCCTCTCTTCTCTTCTCATCTCATGTGTGGTTCAAGTTTTCAATTGTTGCTATTTCACAATTCTTTCTTTTCTTTTTCTTAGGACACATGTGTCAAATTCAATTTGAATTCGAATTTTGTAGCAACTTTCTACTTGTGCTTCAATTGTTCCCATTATTTTGGATTCATGGGAATGGAAACTTGCACTCATTACGCATGTTGTTTGTCACATTTGTTCATGTGCAAATCTTAAAAACAAAATTCAATGATTCAGAGGTCGATACATGTACTTAAAAGTATTCTCAGTGTTTATACTTTGTATTGAAATTGAACCGATGAACAAGTCAAAAATCGAAATTCATCAACATAAGAAAAACTCGCCTAAAATGTTGTTTGGACAACTTACCTAAGGAATTTGACTGGATAGTTCGCCTAAAGAGCTAGCACAAGGAGTTCACATGAAAAGGTGGTATAAGGAGTTGATGTTCTTTTATTATCTCATATTTATCAACACTACTCTCGTCTTTTCAATGGACTTATGATTTTCTTATATAATGTTATCTAGTTATTGTTATCTAGTTTAGTGTGAAGTGGCATTGTAATATTGGTAGAACTGATAATTTGAACCAAATTAAATTTATTTTTACTCAAGTTTTGATATGACTTTAATCCAATATGACCAGTTTTTAAGTCGGATCAATCGGATAATAGATTAAGTGAATCCACGCACCAGTCCATAAAATGACCAAAAACTTGAACGGACCCAAAATTCCTTTAGATCGGATTAGCTGCAAATTCAAACACAAAAGAACTCGAACCAATCTGTAAAATCACCTTCTCTAAACTAACAAAACAAATTCATGGATTCTCGTCAAACTATATACAAGTCTTAGTTTTATTCAATATATATAGACACACATACAAGTTCTTAGAGTAACGAATCAAATTAAGACCGATGGAAATTTAACCTATCTAAATACGCTCATTTAGGGTTTTGGCCCACATTGTCTAAGTATTGAGTTGTGGGCTACCCTCTAATCTCTATGCCAGTAATTGGTTTGTGGTGTTGACATGATGATAATGATAAAGACTAGTCATTTTCTGTTTGGTTTGTGGTATGCCTTTAAGGAAGCACCATTATTATCATCTTAAAAATCCTTCTTCACCTGTCTCTCAGATCTCAAACATCACCTCTTTTAGTGTTTATTTATTTATGCTATTGAAAAGAAGTGACCCAATTTTTAAATGGGGCTGGCCTGCTCTGATACAGAAGAATCTCTTGACATGACCAAAAAGAGGGCCAGGCCTAAGCCCACATTAACCTTCCACATATGATGGCCCAGCCCAGGAGGCCACAACCTCTATGTCCTCAAGCCAATTTCATGTGATAAATCAAGAAAATGCAAGAACAACAAACTTTTTATTACATTAATCCATAGAGAAAACTGAAAAGGAAGTGTTTCACATGACTTCCCAAGAAAATATCTTTAACACCTCATATATATAATGTATGTAGTAACATACTAACGTGACAAAATGGAAAGATTATTTGGTGTTAGGAATTGAAAGCGCACACACAAAAAACAAAGATGATCCCATTTGGGATCTTCATGGCTCATGCAACTAATTTTATGGATTTGCCGGAGAAGGAACCTTCCCTCCACGTGATTTCTTTAGTCTGCCGCC